>CAUYRH010038966.1:0-17141 GCA_963574655.1 Perodicticus potto | reverse complement strand
AGCTGACTGGCGGTGATGGCGGGCACAACACTTCCAACCCTTCTCCCTGGGAACCTGTCATGAGCACAGAAAAAGAGCCCAATGAGGGCCAAGACCTGGGTCTGCCATCACCCAAGGAATGGGTGTAGGTAGAGGGAGAAGCAGCCCCACTCCCAGCCCCCCACTGCCTGGCGCCAACATTGTGTCTACCAAGTTCAAACTGGTGGAATCGTGGCACGAGCTAACTTTTTTTTTTTTTTTTAAGTCCTATATACATAGATCATGAATACACTTATGCCTTTGTGGGATTCAATATGTTGATTATTTGTACAAATTGGAGTGCTTACATCCTACTAATTAACATAGCTTTTACCTCATTTACTTAATCACAGTGTTTCAGAAACAATGAAAGTAGTATGTTGACATTTAAATGCTAAAAGGAAAAAGGTTTGTCAAGCAACAATTCTATTTCTAGCCAAACTATCTTTCTTCAAGAGTGATTACTATGTTCCAATAGTCCTTTGCAGGAACAGAAATGAGATTTTGATAATTTACCTAGAATGGAAAATTATTGTTTCTCAAGTCTTTAAATAAAACCATAGGCCATCAAAATCCAATAACGAAACTATGCTATTTTTTTTTTTTTTGAGACAGAGCCTCAAGCTGTCACCCTGGGTAGAGTGCCGTGGCATCACAGCTCACAGCAACCTCCAATTCCTGGGCTCAAGCGAGTCTCTTGCCTCTGCCTCCCAAGTAGCTGGGACTACAGGCACCCACCACAACCCCTGGCCATTTTTTTGGTTGCAGCTGTTGTTTGGCGAACCCGGGCTGGATTTGAACCGGCCAGCTCAGGTGTACGTGGCTGGCGACTTAGCCCGTTAAGCCACAGGCGCAGAGCCTATACTTAAAAAATTTTAACTACTCATTGACCACTTCCTGAAAGTTGTCACAGCCTATTATTTTCCCAGTAGGTATTAAATTAGCTTAAGTGATATTTTTAATATCACGTATACAATGATTATTAATCCACAAGAACTCCTTTGCATCATTTTAATTCCAAACTAAGCTATTTTATGATTTTGGTATTTACAGTCTCCAGGAGCACCAACATAGTGGAGAGACAAGTGAAAAACTTTGGCTCTGAGTTAAAGTATGGATTCAGATGAAAAACATTTCTCTTGGGAATTTACATATTACAGAACATGAATTTCTTCACACCTAGATTAAGAAATTAAATACTGCACACCAGGTCTTACCTCTACCCAGATCACCTTTCACTTCATTATTTTCCCTTCTTCAAGACTGCATTTGGTGTTATTGCTTTGGAAAAAACACTCACTTTATTTTAATACCTCTATTTCTGATTCCAAAAGATGTTTCCAGACAAAGGAAAGCAATTATTAATCCAAAAAACAAAAACCTCACTGATATATATGTTACCACATCCGAACCAAACTGTCTTAACAAATAACATAATATATTCATCTAAGCTGAGCTGCACAGATCTGGCCTGAGAGATACCCCTATCATCTCTATTTCAGGGTAAGAAAAAGCCCGATAATTTGCTAATACCCAACAGACACCCAAACTCCGACAACGTGCCTAAGCCTGTCCATTAAGGTACTCAGTAGCTTATGGTTGTCCCAAAACATGACACCCTAAAAAAGAGGAACGACCTCAACTTTTAAGTTCCCTTTTAAAAAGTAAATATTAAAAATCATGATTATAACCAGTGCTAATATATGCCTGTGGGACAAGTTTAATTTCTAAAAATTCGCTCATTTTATTTTTCCCTGGGAGGATTAGAAATCCAATATTTGTTATTTTCGGTTCATCCCAAGGGCCCCGCCCCGAATCCATTTTTCTTTACATGGTGACGGGCACGCTCAAGCCCAATCCTCGCCCTCCAGACTCTGGGAGTTTTAGGTGTAGGGAGTGGACTGGATAGATGTGGGAACTAATTCTAACTTGGCCACCTCTCTCGGTGTGTGAAGCAGACGGGCTGCACTCCGTCTTGGAATCTATTTGTCCAGCTCTAAAGTATAGGGACAAGATTCTCAGTGATCCTGGGATGTCCTGGGGAGGGGATGGCGCCCTCTGCTCCCCACGAGTCCCCGAGCCTGGCGGGGTCCGGACGCAGACGCCCTCTCCCGCCCCGGACACAGGACAGGAGGAAGAGACAGGAAGTGTCCAGTGAGGCACAGCCCAGATTCAAGGCTTCCCGGAGCGTGATGGCAAAGATCCTGTCTGCCTAAGACTGTTAGACGGGTCCTGGTCCGAGCCCTAGCCAGCCTGCGGCCGTTCCTCCCTCGTCCTTATTACCCGCCCGCCTGGCACTTACGTCCGGGGGCACTCTGCCCCGCCCGCGAAGTCGGTCCGGAGCTTGCAGTCGCGCCGCACCGGGCCCCCTCACTTAACCCGGGCTTCAGCAAGGAAAACCTAACAGCCACAGGCCGTCAGACACCCGGATGTAGCAGCCCTGCCTCTGTTGCTCAGTCGCGCATGCGAGAACTGGGTGGAGGGCGGGGCGCTGGGAGACTCGGAGGTGGAGGGCCTGAAGGCAGCCACGCCCACCGCGCCAATGAAGCTGCGCATGCCCTGGGCGCAAGCTGCGGAGGCTTTTCACAACTCTGGGCTCACATCTGGATGTATAAAGTGCTAGTTTGGGGTACGCCCTTCAACATTGGGTGTGAAAAATTGTTCTCTGCCCCAAGCTTTTAAAAGGAAGGTATTTTTTTTTTTTACAAGTGAACAGTTTATTAAGAATTAAACAAAGGTATGATGTGATACAGTACAAGCAAGACGCTCAAGATAGATGTAATAGTACTACTCACACAAAAACTTAAATTTCACCTCAAAAACAATCACAAGACAAAAGAGAAAGCAATCTCACTGTTATAAGATAAGATATTTCATGTAAAGTATTAACTCTGACCCCCCAAAGCCCAACCTCCCAACAAACAAAAAACTATCTGGGAACACTGCTATACTAACAAATTAACCACAGTATAATCATTCATAGGAAAACAGTAATTAAGCAATGAATTGAATTAAATAACAAAGTTCAAACTGTCATAAACTCATAGACCACAATGATTTTACAAAACAAGCAATTGCAGAAATCTTATAAACAATAAAAGAAATATTTCAATATCATTCTACTTCATCTGTATACACCTGATATTGACATTGGAGAAAATATATTGTTATAAAGAGAAATTACAAACATGTTTCACTTATAGATGAGGATGCAATATCCTAAACAACATACTGACAAGTTGAATTACATTATTAATATTTAAGTAATATACTTTAGTCAGAATCGACTATATTTAGTCATACATATATTTTTTCTTCCTTGTTTCTGAGGAAAAAATTCCCATTTTTAAGAATATTTGAAACCACTGGAGAAAATGACCTCTAAGGCCCTTCATCACTGCAGATGGCAATAACATGGGGACAAGCTGCTCACATTCGCCCCTTTAAGGACTACTTGTATTCTATGTTTAATGTATTTTGGACAGAAATCTTTGAAAAATTTTTACTATTATTATATGCAGAAACATGATTTAGCCTTTTCCTGAAGATATCATTAACAACATAAGTTAAGTTTTCTAATGTACTGTACAACCAAAAAGCGATTGAGGAATTCTAAGTATATGGGATGTATGTGTGTGCATATATAAAAATACACACAGACACTCCTTGGCTTATGATGGGGTTATATCCTGATACCCTTCATGAAGCTGAAAAATCATTAAGTTGAACCACTGCAGGTCATGGGATCGCCTGTGAATGTGTGTGATGGGGGCTCAGGCCGCCAGCCATCCCTGCCCCTCCCTTCCACAGCTTCCCCCCGTCTTCCTTCACTGTTCAGCTGCTGGCCAACACCTCCCGGCTGTGTTTCCAGGTTCTGGGCTCAAGCTGCTGTCCACTCTTACCTTATGTGCTGCCCTGCAATGAAAACTCAGACTTGTGCTGAGAACAGATGTTATTAGACCTCAGCCAGGGGCAGTGCCTCGCACCTATAATCCCAGCACTCTGGGAGGCCAAGGTGGGAGTATCAACTGAGCACAGGCATTCAAGACCAGCCGGAGCCAGAGCGAGACCCAGTCGCTACTAAAAAGAGAAAACTAGCAGGGCATTGTGGTGGGCACCTGTAGTCCCAGCTACTCAGGAGGCTGAGGCAGGAGGATTGCTTGATCCCAGGCACTGGAGGTTGCTGTGAGCTAAGCTGACACCATGACACTCTACCCAGGGAGACAGAGTGAGACTCTGCCCCCCCAAAAAAAAATCATTTCACCTCACTGAGGCTCTCTCTCTTCTGCATGTAAAAACTGTGGTCTTCAGTGCTTGAACTTGATAAAATCTAACTGGACAACTAGAGGCTCTTGTACTCTTTATTCCACTTTTCAGATGTATTCCCAAATGGGGAAAAAAACTACAGGCCCATGACCTCTAATCACAAATGACTTCATGAAAAACACATATTTTACTTTCTTGGTTCTTGTCATCTCACTGCAAAGCCAATGTGTGGATTGTGATAATCTTCGTAAAAGCTCCTGAGAAGTCCGAAAAGTGTGAGCTGGGCCAGATCATGATAAGAACCATCTGGGACCCAGAGACTAAGGGTGGAGAAAGGAAGGACCCCTGGTGCCCACA
The DNA here is from genome assembly GCA_963574655.1 of Perodicticus potto. Classification (NCBI taxonomy): domain Eukaryota; kingdom Metazoa; phylum Chordata; class Mammalia; order Primates; family Lorisidae; genus Perodicticus; species Perodicticus potto. The sequence goes on along the minus strand of CAUYRH010038966.1, from coordinate 12,500 downwards.
GCCTGTGTACTGTCAGCTCCCTGTGCCCCCACGCAGCCCAGAGCCGGTGCAGCCGGAGTCTGCGCTGGCCTCCATGTTTATCCTCCTTCCCCGCATGCTCAGGGCAATGCTTCACTACCTGTGAGAGATCTTCACAGATCACAGACAGAGCCCTTCCCTTGGCTGAACCTACAGAGAGAAAGCTGGATAACACGTAAGCGTGTTTCACAAAATGTAGCGTAGGTCAGAATCACCTGAAGGGCTCCTTAAAAGGCAGGTTGCTGCCTCCTTCCTCCAAGTTTCTGATTCTCCAGGCATGGGAATTTGCATTTCTAGCAAGTTTCAAGTGAAGCTGCTGCTGCTGGTCTTATGACCACCTTAACCTAGGTCAAGCCCTTATTTTAAAGATGAGATAGCAGAGGGTCAGAGGGGGAATGATTTGGTGAAAAGTGCAGACTGGGTGCTAAGGAAGCAGGGGTTCTAGTTCCTCCCCCCTGCCTACAGTTCAGGACGCTTCCCATCACAGAACCACAGCTCCTGACCTGGTGACAGGTGTCCAGAGAATGTCTCTGTCTGCAAAGATCCTTGAGGCCTTATGCTTATCTGGCACTTTAACTTTTCATCTACATTATCTAGTTTTATTCTCACGATGACCTGATGAGGCAGGCAGAACGAAGATTAACATCCCTGCTTTAGAAATTAGGAAAATGAGGTGCAGAGTTGTTCAACAGCATCTGCAAAGGCTGTTGTCCAAAAATCAGATCAACAAGTTAACTCTCACCAGGTAAAAAACACTTACAGTGTTTTGCCCTTAAAAAGATATTCAACTAGCCTGAATAACTGTTATGACCAGGCCTGGTAATTCCTCTGTAGCCATTTTCCTGACTGATGTATAGACTCTTTATGAAATGAATCCTCAGAGAAGACGGAAGGCAACGAGACGGTGATCGACGGGTTCAATTAGCTACAGTAATTCCACCAAGATGAGGAAAGATCAAGAAGCAAGGCGAGCACTCCGGGGTGGCTGAAATACTTGTACACCATTTCTTTCCCACATTCTTTAACTATAAAGTTCAGGAAAGCACAAAACAGCTGCTCTTAAGACACCTGGGAAAATAAGCACAACAAATGGGAGTCTCCCGGCAAATGGAAATATTTAAATGCTGTCTTAACGGTCCAGGCAAGATGACAACGGCGTCTCTTCCCGTCCAGGAAGTGCCCTACAGACCGTTTTCTCTAATGATGGCAAATGAACCCTCTCACGACGTACAGTCAACCAAGAATCAACTCTGTGGTTACTGCCAAGACCACAGCACTGAAACGTGTATGCAGGATTTTTCCTGCAACTTTACCAATCAATCCCTTCTACTGAGATTCTTTACTAAACAGAAACCAGAATGCTGAGGTGGTACACGTGTGAAAAGCTGATCAATTCAGCATGGCAAAATGTAAATTCAAATGATTTCTTGTATAATAAAATACATTAATCCTAGGCATTTGAATGTAAACACACACACACACACCACACACGAGTTTTGTTGTTGTTATTGTTTTTGGTAACTTTGGAGTTGCTTTGTGCAAACACATGATTAACTTATGGGGGTTGTATGATTCCAAACATTAAAATGAATGCTCAGGACGTAGAAACGGCGATTGAGTGTAATGAGTTTACCAAGATATACCAAGTAGATCATATATCAAATAAAGCCCTCTTCAATGAAAAATGATTATTGAAGAAAGGTGTATGTCTATTAAAAGGGTTTTTTCCTAGTTTGAAAAGAACATGGTTAATTAATAAAGCTGATCAAATGATTAATAGAATCAACAATCTTAATCCTATTAGTTTCAAAGACGAAAAGGCTTTTCTGCCTATTGTTTCCATTTGCTTAAGAACAATAAAGTCTGATTGACTGTCATCCACCTAGTCTATCTGAGATAATCTGGCATGGTCATCACACCTTTAATTCTCTTTGTATTTTTCTTTGTAAGACACACAAAGCTGTGAGTGGTTTATCCCTCTGAAACCCAGAGATGCATCTACATAACTTGAACAGTGGGAGCCCACGTAACAATTTACAGAGCCCTGTGGCATAATGCAATTCCAAGTTGTGCTTGATTTAAAATGTTTAAAGTCCAACCACAGTGTCAGTCTGCCCAGAGAAATCTCTTACAAAAGTTTTCACACTCTGTTGGGTTAAGAGACAGTGGATATTAATCCTATGGCTTCTACACCAAGCTTCCTTTTTGTGGTCAGCAGAGAAGCTATGTGGTTGGTCTGAAGGAGTCCAAAGTCTTTTTTCTGTGTTAAAACAAGGGAAAGTGGGCCGGTTACAGAGTAAAAGAAAAACCACAGCCAGCACACTCTGCTGTAGCTTTTTCCTTAAATGTGGCCTAGAGCTATTCTGCTTTCCAAAAAAAGGTTTAATTTAAACCATACACAGTGCTGCAGGCTGCCACGTTTCCAAACTCGACATTCCTTTCTAATCTGTGCACTTTAGAACCCACATACTCTGTTTCCAATGGTACTCAGACAAGCTTTAATAAATAAAATATCACTGCCCATCCATTACTTAATTTGATAATAATACATCCTTTTTTCCCCCTTCCTCTATTGACATTATTCTAAGTGCTTATTCGAGTGTGTTGAACTGTTGTAAACATCACCTCTAAAAAGCATGTAAAAAGTAAGTTCTGTTCTCTTTGAGGGAGTGGAGGGCAGGAAAGACGGAGCTGCAAAGTGAGGGAGCTGGACAGATGTTCGCAAGTGGCCCAGAGCTCAAGAAAACGATCACTTTGTGCATGCATCAAAACCAGCTTGTTATTTTTAAGTTTAAAGACAAAAAATCCAAAAGCCAAAAACATTGTTTATTCCTTGAATATGACCCCAGAATCTATGCTGTTATTCAAAACATCACCAGGAAAGACAATAGCAACCACAGCTCACAGTTACGGAATGGCCCCGTGACCACTACGTGTCTCTCTGGCCATCAGCGTGGCTGGAGCTGATCACCACACTGGCCGGAGCCAACAGGATGAATACCCCACAGCTGGGGGCTTCAATTTTTTGCCTCAGTGTATTCACTCGGATGTTCATTAAGAACTCCAGCCCCAGCGGGCAGTCAGGCACAAGGTTTACTGTGTGAGCCGCCATGCTCTGTTGTACGTGACACTTGTCAATTAAAGAGGGAACCCTTTTAAAGCAAACTGGAGTTAAGCTGGTACTTTCTTCAACATCTGATTTACCGCTACTGTTATCGTCCAAAAGGAAGTTTGTTTTAGAACAATGATAGCAGTAGTAATCCTCCTATTTCAGTACTGAGGGATTTTAAACACATTCAGGGCACTGGCGAACTGTCAAAAGGTTCCTTTCAACAGAACTATGTATTTTCAGCAGTAAAAGGAAGGCCTTATTGATGGGACAACTGCCAAGATCAGACAATTTTTCAGCCTAACAGTTTAGAGAATATCATTTTAAACTACCTAGTGTAATACAAATGTGGCACAGTAGATCAATGCAATGAATTCTCTATAGTCAGGAAAATGCTCTCCCAAATAATAAAATCCATTAATAATGATTCCTTCCCTGGTACCGTTGTGACTAAAGTAATGCCTGGTGCCACCTCTCAATGGTCTCCAATAAACAGAATACAAGCCCCACAGTGAGCATATAACCCAACATGGAAAAGAACACAGACCCCAGTGAGTCCTGTCAAAACCTACTTTACCTTATAAAATACACTTTCCTTATCTATGACATGGGGCTTAGAGATGATCTCTTAGGTCCCTCCTAGCTCTATGAGTCCCTGAGGGTTTAAAGTTTTCTCGAGGGCTTTAATTCTTAATGAACCCACTTTAAGACTTTCGCCAGCACACCAATAATAATTAATGCCAATATGGGGCCATGAAACTTCTGCGATGAAACTTTAATCTACATTGATCCGTAGGCAAAAGAGAATGTAAGAGAAATTGCAACTTTGGATTTTTTTTTTTTTTTTTGAGTCGGACATCATTTGTTTCCTAAAAAACTGAAAGTGGTCCATGCAAAACATCTGCGGGACGGCACGGTCTGGGGACGGCAGGTGGGTGATTCAGTCTTAAGAAGGTATACCTTTATGCTCTTCTTTAACAGGAAAATGTCAAAGCTCAGAGATAGGTTTTAATTTTATTCTGGCTAATAGTGATGATGAGTATTCACTGTTTATTCTGTGACCACATGATGGTAAGGCCCTCTGTGTGCCTCCCTCTGACTCACTCCCCACCACAAGCTATCATGAGCCACATTTTACAAATGAGGAAACCAAGGCTTATGGAGATTTAAGCAATTTCTCCCTAGGGACAGAATTAGCAAGTCACCTATACAGTAACCTATACAGAATTAAACCCAAATTAGTTGAACCTCACAGACCAAGCTTTTAACAACAATATAGACACTAGCTCTTCTTGTTAAATTATACCCATGCGGTAACTGAGTTAAGCCAGGTTGCCTTTTATTTTTGTGCAACATGACTGTTCTAAGTATCATACTATTCTAAGTATCATTGGGGAAGTCTCTCTGAAGCATGGCTTTTTACTTTCAGTGAGATGAGAGCATTGTGGAATGAGCTTACTTATAGGTCTCAATTTAAGATTGGTTTGTATGCAGAATACTTCTATACTGTAGATTTTTTTTTTTTTTGAGACAGAGTCTCACTATGTTACCCTGGGTAGAGTGCCGTGGAGTCACAGCTCATAGCAACCTCCAGCTCTTGGGCTTAAGCGATTCTCTTGCCTCTGCCTCCCAAGTAGCTGAAACTACAGGCACCAGCCACAATGCCCAGCTATTTTTCTTGTTGCAGTTGTCCTTACTGGTTAGCAGGCCCAGGCCCAGCTCGAACCAGCCAACCTCCATGAATGTGGCTGGCACCCTACCCACTGAGCTATGGGCACCACCCAATATTCTTTAGATTTTTAATCTGATTTTTTAAATGTATGTTTTAAAATTCTCAATTTACAATATTCACCAATAGCCTGAGTTAAGCTATAAGAAAGGATCATCCTTAATTGGGAGCCAAGTATCAAATTTTCTCCCAACCCGTTTAACACATCTTCCAAAATGCTCTTGACTAAATGGACAAAATGTAAGAAAGGCCTGTAAGTAAGCTCATTCCACAATTCTTTCCTCATCTCACTGAAAGTAAAAAGCCATGCTTTGGAGGGACTTCCCCAAGCCCACCAATAAGGAGACAATTTAAAGGCAATGACCTGCACACAGACAAACAAGTGACTTGACACTCTGAAGACAAGGGCAGCATGGCAACTCAGAAAGAGAAAACTAACAAGCGCTAACCTAGAATCCTTGGACTATCACGAGTCTAAAGAGGCTCTGAGAAGGTAGGAAGCCAGAGCAGGCTATTTTAGCGTATCAAAACTTCAAACAGAAACCATACACTTAACCCATGAAACAACTGAACATGCTGGCTAAAATACCAAGCAACACACCGCACAAAAAATATCTCATCCTCTCACTGCTGACGGCTCTTTCGCATGTTTAGTTACACACGTCTTTTTGCTTTAAAAAACGTGAAAATGAATTAATTATTAACCAATGCAGTTTATCTGGAACATACAAGTTTTTCAAAACATGGAACAAAAAATAACAGCTTCACGGGTTTGGTAATAAAAGGATTAGAAGTTAGAGAGTCAAAGTTAGGGTCGAAGGCATTTACTAGACCTGAACTCAACACACTCATTTCATTGACCAGGAAACTTGTTTTCAGAGAACTAAAGGAATTTGCCTAAACTCACAGCCTAAATCTCTCTCTGCCTTAAATGATTTTGGAAGGACTAGGAAACAAGTTGGCTGAGTCTCACCCCTGGGCTCATTTACTGAACAAACCCAGTGCTCACCGCTGGCTAGACCCTCTGGTAAAAGCAAAGCCAGAAAGAGAAATGATTTAGAGACGGCGCCTGTGGCTCAAAGGAGTAGGGCACTGGCCCCATACACTGGAGGTGGTGGGTTCAAACTCAGCCCCAGCCAAAAACTGCAAAAAAAAAAAAAAATGATTTAAGTCCCTGCCCCAGTCTCCTTAGTGTAAAAGACACAACCAGGAAAACAAACATTACAATATTAACCCTGTAACATTATTCATTGTATTATTAACCCTGCAATGATTCTCCATTCTCAAATGAAATGAGATCTCAGCATCAACCTTTGTATGTATGTTACCATTTGTTATGTGATTATGTTCCTGGACATTATTTTTTAATATCTTCAAAGCAACACATTCCACAAAAAGATGAAAAGGGCTTCAGATCGGGACACTGTTGGAAAGTCTTAGTTTGCAAAAAACTTTAAAAGCCCAGTTATAAATCTTCTAAAATGAGAATTTATAATAGAAATGGTGACAGACCTTTAATTACGGCAGCACTATGAGGCTTTGTATAATAAAGCCCACATATTTTCAGCTTAGATCATTATTTATAGGATGCCTTGAAAAGGATTTTATTTACAAGTGCCTGCCTGAATCAATGAGGTGAAGTTTTACACCAGGAAAGGACACTGTTTGAAAAAGCAGGGATTTACCTCCTGGGGTCCAGGAGGCCCAGGGACCAGGGGGTTCGGCAGTGAACGATGATTTTGACTCCTCCAGTTTGTATAAAAGGTTGAAGTTCAGCCTGGAGCAGCACAGCATTCCACAGGACTGGCTGCCTCTCTGGGCAGGCGATTAATCTCATGATCGATAGACCATATGATTAGGCACTAATAGCTGATAGGGGGAGAGAATAAACAACCATAAATTTGCTTTGTACCGAGTAATGCAAGTGTAAGAAGGGTCATTTAATGGCCACATCGGGTCATGTTACCGAAGGGACCATACGGGATAAAAATGGAAGATACATACATTTTTAAACATCTCCAACTATTATCTCAAGGTTATGGGACCAGAGCGGGACTATCCGTGCAAAGTCTATTAATGTAGCATTCCTGGACCAGAAATCTCTGAGTGTGGAGTGTGACGGCAGGAGGAACAGTGGGGGAAGTCTCACTGTTGAAATAATTCCTCTGTAATAAGCACTATCACCAGCCACCCTCCGTGTAAGAAGGCAGCCCTGGGTGGTCGTGCCCTCACTGTGTGAACCGCTGGCATCTGTGCCCAAGGGGAAATGAAAGGGCAGCGGCCCTCAGGACTCAAGACAAGCAGGGTGTGTGTCTCTGGCCAGAAGGTGCTCGACTGTCGGATTCCGCCTCTGGGCTGTTTTCACAGGGCGTCATGAACTTCCAGGATTGGGAACGGTTACAGGACATAAAAGCCGGGATCCAGAAAGTCATAAATCTCGTTCTTTCCTTTCTCCTTTCCCCGGCTTCTTCCCTTTCTGAGACACTGACCTCCTCCATCAGACCCTTGAAAGAGAGAAATCGATCACTCCCAGACCAAAATGAAAACTCGAACCTTCTCCATGCAATGGATGGTTTCCCCCTGCCTGGGACAAAATTTTAAGAAAACCTGCAAAATCTCAATTCTTTTTTATGTGTGCCCTTCTCTCCACCCCATCTTGAGCTGCCCGTGCAAAAAGCCCAGGTTCTTGCTATCAATGACCAGGGAAAAAGCAAAGGAAGACACTTTGTTAGCCTAAAGGGAACACGCCAGAAGAATCAATGGCTGGGTGAGAAAGGACATCACCTGGTCTCGCACGGACCTCTCAGCCCCACAGAATACTACGCACAGCTCTTTTATTTGAAAATTACCTGGGAAACAAGCCTCTCCAGAACCACCCTCCCCACTTTGGCACCTCTCCTTCCAGACTGCTATCTTCACCCCCTCCCTCCACAGTCCTATTAATGTGGCCTTTGTTACTTTCCCAGCCTTGAGGAAACAACTGCTCACCACCCTTTCTTCCAGTCCAATTGTTAATACTGCGGATAGCTTCAGAGCCCGCAGCAGGGCATTCGATCTGCTCTTTGGGAAGAAAGCAGGCGCTCCAGACAGCCTGTGGTTTGCTGGCAGAATTCTGTTGTTGTTGATCCCAGGAAGTGGGGGAATTCATTCCCCGTCCTAAGACAAGCATTATCAATACCTCTGAAGAAGTAATAGTAGCCAAGTCAGCTGAGAATTTTAAAAATTTCCCCCCAACAGCACTTGGGAGGTTGAGTCAGGTGGGTTGCCTGAGCTCACAGGTTCGAGACCTGCCTGAGCCTGAGCCAGAGCGAGACCTCATGTCTAAAAACAGTCTGGCGTTGTGGCAGGCGCCTGTAGTCCCAGCTACTTGGGAAGCTGAGGCTGGGCTCCTTAAGCCCAGGAGTCTGAGGTTGCTGTGAGCTATGGTGTCATGCACTCTACCAAGAATGACAAAGTGAGACTCTGTCTCAAAAAAAAGAAAAAAAAAAAGAATTCCCCCAAATCCCTTCCCAGTTTGTATTTATTCCACTAAAGTCATTTATTCCAATAAAGTCATTTATTTTGTGACTTTCTACTCACAGAATTTCTCAGCTGGAAGATGTTTTGGCCAGGTGCATTATACCATGAATGGATGCTCCAAATTGTTAAACCACAAGGGACACTACAATGTCCAGCTTTTTCTTTTTTCCTACTAACACTTCTTGGAACAACCAAACCGGCCCAGTGGGAACCACCACATCAGCCTGACTCCCAAGCAGGAGGAAGTGTTTGCCCAGGAAGGAAGGAAACCAAAGGGCCAGGACAGTCCTCTGCGCCCTGGGCTCAGCCCACCGGACAGGGACGTGGGTCAAGTGGTGGAGAGGGACCTGGAGCCCAGCCTGACCCCTGGGAGCATGACTCACGGAAAGGTGCTCATTCCTGGACACCACCCAGCCGTCTCCTGCGCACTTTCTAAAGGTCGTCCTCAGTAACTAGAATTAATTTCTGACCATCTCTGAAACACGGAGCACGCAGGGAAGACACGCTGTTTCCTTCTTAAACCAGTCTGAATTCTCCCCAGAGGAAGAAAGAACATCTTTTGGAAAGTCATACAGAGTCGATTTAGAGCTAAATCAACTGTCCGGCCATGATTTTACCTATAAGCTTGTCCTCACAGAAACTCTGTCCATAATCTGTTTCATGGCAGTAGTAAGGGTCACAATAACTGCCACTTACTGAGCATCAAAGACACACCAGGATGTTATTCACAAAATTGTTTCCAATTGACAAACCATCCCACAAGTTAGTACCATCCCATCCACCACATTTTACAAATGAAAAAAACAAAGATCAAGAAACTCAGAGAAGTTACACAACTGGCCCAAGGTCACACAGCCCATCAGCAACAGAGACAGGATTTGAATCACACCCGTCTGATAAAAAGACTGATTAGTTCCCCATTAGATCCAGATATTTTTCCACACTGGCTTAATAACTAAAGAGTAAGATTGCTTTATAGTTCTCAGTTGGTATGTGTACAAAAAATTGGCCCTTTTGGCTTACACTTCTGCAAGCATGAAAGTCAAACAGTCTTAACCATTCATTTCCCTGGATACCAGACCCTAACTCACGAAAGCAGTCAGAAATAAGGTGAGTCAGTCTTAGCAAATGCACTAAGCACAGGCAGGCCAGGGCTATGAGGGCAAAAAGAAGTGTTGTAGAAGAGACTGAGAATTTAAAAACAATATATATGTTATTAGGTCGGGCTCCATGGCTCACACCTGTAATCCCAACCACTCTGAGGTGGAAGGATTCCTTGAGCTCAGGAGTTCAAGACCAGCCTGAGCAAGAGTGAGACTCCATCTCTACTAAAAATAGAAAAATTAGCTAGGCATTGTGGTGGGCACCTGTAGTCCCAGCTGCTCAGGAAGATGAGGCAGGAGGATTGCTTGAGCCCAGGAGTTTGAGACTGCCATGAACTAGGCTGATGCCATGGCACTCTACCCAGGGTGACAGAGTGAGGCTCTGCCTCAAAAGAAAAACAAAGTTTCGCCTAGTAAATCCAGAATACAAATGTCTTCATACAATAACTAAGAAAATGCCATGAAGGCTATGTTAAACAGTTTGATGAAAACATTTCAGATTGTATATGAAACCAGCGCATTGTACCCCCGATTGCACTAATGTACGCAGCTCTGATTTAATAATAAAAAAAGAAAAAAAGAAAAACAAAGTTATTACAAAACACCGAACAGGAAAACAAGAAATGTCCTGTTCATTTATTCTTTCATCTTCGGCAAATGTTAGCTGAGCTCCTACTGTACACCAAACTTTTCTAAGTTGGATTAGAAAGAAAATAGTTCAATTTCTCAATTTCTTTTTGCCTGTTTAGACACTCAGGTCTCAGCCATACCAAAGGTAACTCACAGATAGTTCTCCTTCATCCTCCCACCCCACCCTGATGCTCTGATCATGAATGGAGCAGAACCTGCTGCTGACTTCATCCCTGCTCAACTTACGCGCAGTCACGTAAGTGACTAAATGTCACTGTTCTAAATGAGGGACCAATACAATAGAGTTTGGGGGATGCGTATCCAAGTGATGCAAGCACCCGAAATGAAACACAAGCCCTGAAAAGAAGGTTCTACCACTCAGTAGCTTTCTGCTATTACCCAAAAGGTTACAAAGATATGAAATATGAATCAGACCTTCACCCAGATACCCACAATGACACTTCATAAAGAGTTTCCTAGAAGATGCTAAGTCATAAAGAACCAGAAGATATTACAAAGGATAGGGAAGAAGAAGGAGTTGTCAGAATCAGACGGCATGAAACATGCAGACGTCCAAAGACCAGAAAGAATGGGGAATATTAAGAAGCTACAAACAACATATGCTGGCTGAAGATGGGAAAGAGGTAAGCAGAGACCAGGATTGTCACATGTCGCTTCTGACACCACCTGTCAGGGCCCAGGTCTGTCCAGGCCTCGGGCCTGGCTTAACTATGTTCCGGACGCAGACCGCTAAGTTACTTTGCTCAGGTTCAGTTTCTCTTAGGTGCCTGAGGGCTGTCTACTTTAGCCAGAGAGACAGAGAATCTTAGAGTAAAGCAGTCTTCTTAGAAAGATAGATCTTAGTCTTTAGCGGACTTAGTCTTATAGAGAGTAAAGCAGTCTTCTTAGAAAGACAGATCTTAGTCTTTAGCGGCATTCTGCAGGCAGGAGAGGAGACAGAGTCAGAGTAAGCAGGTCTGTGATAGAATACGCATGCTCCTTGACTTTGTCTTCTCCTTCAGCCTAATATATGTCTAATCTCGTGCCGCTCAACACCACAGGTGTAGAGACTGCCAATTCACCGCTGCTCTCATCTGGCAAGCTCTCATGCTTGTTAGGAGAGCTCAATCCCTCTCCATGCCCTTTCCACCAAGGTGTTCCATTAGTGAGCTATACAGACAGGTATTTCTTATAACTCTCACTCCTCCTAGCCATAGGCTATATGGGCTACAACACAGGATTTTTTTTTTCCTTATTAAATCATAGGTGCGTACGTTAATGCAATCATGGGGTAAAATGCACTGGTTTTATACACTATCTGAAATGTTCTCATCACACTGGTTAATACAGCCTTTGCGGCATTTTCTTATTGTGTTAAGACATTTACATTCTACACCTAGGAAATTTCACATGTACCCTTGTAAGATGCACTGTCGGTGAGGTCCCTCCGATTACCCTCCCTCCACCCGCCTTCCCCTCCCCTCCCCTCCCGCTCCCCTTCCCCCTTCTTCTTATACTATAATTGGCTTATAGCTTTCATAAGAAAGCTATAAATTGGTTTCATAGCAAGACTGAGTACACTGGATATTTTTTCTCCCATTCTTGAGATAATCTGGTAAGAAGAATATGTTTCAGCTCCATCCATGTAAACATGTAAGAGGTAAAGTCTCCATCTTTCTTTAAGGCTGCATAATATTCCATGGTCTCCATATACCACAACTTATTAATCCATTCGTGGGTCAATGGGCACTTGGGCTTCTTCCATGACTTAGCAATTATGAATTGGGCTGCAATAAACATTCTGGTACATACATCTTTGTTATAATGTGATTTCTGGTCTTCTGGATATATACCTAGTAGAAGAATTGTAGGAGTGAATGGCAGGTCTATTTTTAGATCTCTAAGTGTTCTCCAAACATCTTTCCAAAAGGAACTTATTAGTTTGCATTCCCACCAGCAATGTAGAAGTGTTCCCTTTTCTCCACATCCACGCCAACATCTCTGGTTTGGGGATTTTGTGATGTGGGCTAATCTTACTGGAGTTAGATGATACTGCAAAGTAATTCTGATTTGCATTTCTCTGATGATTAAGGATGATGAGCATTTTTTCATGTGTCTGTAGGCCATGTGCCTGTCTTCTTCAGAGAAGTTTCTCTTCAGGTCCTTTGCCCATCCTGAGATGGAATCACTTGTTCTTTTCTTGCTCATACGTTTGAGTTCTCTGTGGATTCCGGTTATTAAACATTTGTCGGAGGCATAACCTGCAAACATCTTCTCCCATTCTGAGGGCTGAGAGACCAGGATTTCTAAGAAGTCTTACAAGAACAACCTTTCATTCATTCTTCTATTCATTTCGTAAATGCTAATGACCAGCTACTAGGTAAGACAGCAG
>CAUYRH010038961.1:0-13611 GCA_963574655.1 Perodicticus potto | reverse complement strand
TACTCAAGTTTGATATGAGGACAATTAATGACAATTATTGACATGATGGGGGTGAGGGAAGGGGAGAACAGAGAGAGAAAGAATGAGGGAGGGGTGGGGAAAGGAAGAGCAGAGAGAGGGAAGGAGTGAGGGGGGTGGGGTGTTGGTGTGTGCCACACCTTTGGGGGGCAGAACACGAATGTAAGAGGGACTTTACCTAACAAATGCAACCAGTGTAACATGGTTTCTTGTACCCTCAATGAATCCCCAACAATAAAAAAAAATTTAAAATTTCTGATTAATATAAGGGTACATAGGATTAATATAAGGGTACATAGGATTAGTTTACATTGCTTGCGTTTGTTAGGGAAAGTCTGAGTTACTGCTGAGCCCTTCGCCAGGAGTTGTGCCATGTACCCCTACATTGGACCTGTAAGGGAGGAGCTTACTGAGCCCCTCCCCCCTTCTGGAATTTGTGCTTTTTCTCTCATGTGAACCTGTAGTTGTTCATCTACTAGTTTCAAATTAGTATTGGGCCCACGGGATGCTTGTTTTTCCATTTTTGAGATACTTTGCTAAGGAGAATGTTCCTTAGCTCCATCGTAGTAAATACAGCTTTTGATTAGCTTTCTGAACACTATGGCAATGTGCTGAAAAGTTGCTCAGGAGCTGGCGGTCAACAGTCCCAGGCCCAATCCTGCTGCTAGCTGCCCACTTACTGACTTGTGTGTGGCTGTTTGTGCACTGCAGCAGCAGGTGGAACGGCTGTAACAGGCCGGGCTGGCTTCACAGGTGGGCCTCCCTGCAGCGTCACAGGGTCCCAGGCTTCAGAAATGTTCCTCACTTGGTTGAGTGCTCTGCTGCAGCCACCTCGAAATTATTAATAATTTTTGGACAAGGGATTCTGCATTTTTTTTCTTTCTTTTCTTTGTTTTTTGAGACAGAGTCTAAGTCTGTTGCCCAGGCTAGAGTGGTTTCAGGGCTCACAGCAACCTCAAACTCCTGGACTTCAGTGATCCTCCTGCCTCAGTCTCCCTAGTATCTGGGACTCTAGGTACCACCATGCTTGTCTAATTTTTCTATTTTTAGTAGAGACAGGGTCTCACTCTTGCTCAGGTTTGTTTGGAACTCTGGCGCTTAGGCAATCAACTCCTCTCAGCCTCCCGGAGGGCTATGATTACAGGTGTGAACCACTGTGCCTGGCCAGGATTCTGCATTTTCATTTTGTATTGGACCCTGAAAATTATATAACCTGTTCTGGTGACAGAAATTGCAAAACCTGAAATTTTTTTGAGGCCTGCAAAACCTGAAATATTTACTGTCTGACCCTTTGCAGGAGAAGTTTGCCGACCCCTAACTTAGTTGATCTTGTGTTTTCTTATATTTGTTAATTTTTAAAATTATTTAATGTGTTAAGAATTACTTGGAGAAAATGACTAAAATGTAAGTAAATACTTGGCACATCATACCCAGAGATTTAGGTCTAATGTATGACTCAGGTATCTATATAAGCCCAATAATGGGGCTGGGTGCCGTGGGTCATGCCTGTAATCCCAACACTTGGGAGGCTGAGGCAGGCGGATCGCCTGAGCCCATAGGTTTGAGACCAGCCTGAGCCAGAGCAAGACCCTGTCTCTAAAAAATAGCCAGGTGCTGTGGGGGGCACATGTAGTCCCAGCTGCTTGAGAGGTTGAGGCAAGAGGATCCAAAAAGTCCAAACTTTTGAACCCAAAAGTTTGAGGTTGCTGTGAGATAAGATGCCATGGCACCCTACCCAGGGTGAGCAAGTGTTTTCTTTGTCGCAACAAAGAAAATAAAATGAAATAAAATAAAAGCACAAAATAGCTCTGATGTGGTTGTTCCTTCATCCAGACCTAGAGAAAAGCTGGAGGCTCCGTATCACCTGGGTCTGAACTGTCTCATTAGAGTCTTACTGACTTCCTTGTCCCTAGTCCCTCCCTTTTACCTCATTTTACTGTGCTTCACAGATACTGATTTTTCACAACGTTTGTGGCAACTCTGTGTCAAGCAAGTCCTTGTTGCCATTTTTCTAACAGCGTGTGCTCATTTCCTGAGTCTCTGTAACACTTTGGTAATTCTTGTAATATGTCAGTTTTTAAAATTGTTACTATATTTGTTATGGTGATCTATGATCGGTGACCTTGATGTTGCTATTGTAATTGTATGGGTGCCACGAACGTCCCCATAGAAGAGGGTGAGCTTCATCCATAATGGTGTGTGTGATCTGACTGGCTTTCCTCCACCGCTGTTCCTCTCTCCAGGCTTCCCTATTCCCTCAAACAAAACAACATTAAAATTAGGCCAATTAAGAATGCTACATTGACCTCTAAGTGTTCAAGTCAAGGGTGAGTCACACGCCTCTCACTTTAAATCAGAAGCTAAAAATGATTAAGGTTGTTGAGAAAGGCATATAGAAAGCTCAGAGAGGCCACAAAGCTAGGCCTCTCTTGCCAGCCAATTAGTCAAGTTGTGAATGCAAAGGAACAATTCTTGAAGGAAATTAAAAGTGCTCTTCCAGTGAACATGTGCATGATAAGGAAGCAAAACAGCCTGATTACTAGTTTGGAGAAAGTATTAGTGCTCTAGATAGAAGATGAAACCAGCTGTGACATTCCCAGAGCCTAATCCAGAGCAAGGCCCTGTCTCTCTTCAATTCTACGGAGGCTGAGAGAGGTGAGGAAGCTGCAGAAGAGAAGTTTGAAGTTAGCAGGGGCGGATTCATGAGGTTTAAGAAAACAAGCCATGTCTGTAACATACAAATGCAAGGTGAAACAGCAAGTGCTGATGGGGAAGTTGTAGCAAATTATTCAAAAGATCTAGTTAAGATAATTAACGTGGGTGGCTAGACAATTGATGTAGGTAGCTTTGCTAACAACATATTTTCAGTGTAGACAAACAGCCTTATATTGGAAGAAAATGCCCTGTAGGACTCTCGTTTCTGGAGAGAAGTCAACTTGGCTTCAAAGCTTCTAAGGACAGGCTGGCTTTCTTGTTAGGGGCTGGTGCAAGTGGTGACTTGAAGTTGAAGCCAGTGCTGACTTATCACTCAAAAAAATCACCAGATCCTTAAGAACGATGTTAAATGTACCCGGCCTATGCTCTGTAAATGAAACAACAAAGCTTGGATGACAGCATATCTGTTTACAGCATGGTTTATTGAATATTTCAAGCCCACTGTTAAGACCTAATGCTCAGAAAAAAGATTCCTTTAGAAATATTACTGCTTATACGGGGCCAGGTGTGGAGGCCTGTGTCTATAATCCCAGTTAATCTGGTTAAGGCAGGAAGATCACAAGTTTGAGCCCAGCCTGGGTAAAATAGCAAGATCTCATCTCAAAAAAATAAAAAATACTATTAACAATGCACCTGGTCACCCAAGATGGAGATGTCATTAATGTTCAGGCTTTAACTACTGTTTCCGTGCCTGCCAACACAACATCCACTCTGCAGGAGTAATTTCCACTTTGCAGGCTTATTTAAGAAATACATTTCATAAGGCCATAGCTGCCATGAATAGTGATTTCTCAGATGGATCGGGGTGAAGTAAATTGAAAACATCCTAGACAGCCTTCACCATGCTACAGGTCTTTAAGAACATTTGTGATTCATGGTAGCAGGTCTATATATCAGCATTAGCAGGAGTTTAGGTTACAGTCCTCATAGATAACTTTGGGGGACTCAAGACTTTGGTGGAGGAAGTGATTGAAGATGCAGTGGAAATAGTAAGAGAACCAAAATGAGCAGCGGATCCTGAGCATCTAACGGAATTGCTGAACCTCGAATAAAACTTGAACAGGTAAGGAGTTGCTTCTTATGGGTGAGCAAAGACAGTGGTTTCTTTAGCTGGAAACTACTCCTAGGGAAGATGCTGTGCACATTGTTAAAGTGACAACAAAAGATTTAGAATATTATTATGTTGCATTAGTCTATTGTTTAGAATATTGTGTAAATTTAGTTGATGAAGTAGCAGCAGGGTTTGAGAAGATAGATTCTGATTTTGAAAGAAGTTCTACTGTGAATGGTACTGTCAAATGGCATCAGATGCTACAGGGAGATCGTTCATGAACAGAAGTGTCATTCTACGTGGCAGACTTACTATAGTTTTATGTGCCATATAGTTTTATTTGTCATAGTTTTATATGTCAGAAATTGTCACAGCCACTCCAATGTTCAGTAAGCCAACACTGAGGAAAGATCTTCCATCTGCAAAGTGATTATGACTCAGTGAAGGTTCTTGTTAGCATTTTGTAGCAATAATGTATTTTTAAAATTACGGCATGTATTGTTTTTGTAGACATAATGCTATTGCATACTTAATAGACCACAATAGTGTAAATATAACTTTCACATGCATTGGGAAACCAGAAAATTCACACGATGTGCTATATTGAAATATTCACTTTATTGTGGTGACCGGGAACTGAACTTGCAATATCTTGAGGTCTACCTGCACTGTGGTGAGGTTATTCCTTCCAAACCCTGTTTCTGACAAATGACTGCTTTGCTCAAGCTCTTTTAATCATTACCTAGTCTCTGCAGAGTAAGCCCTAACTCATCTGTTGGCCTGCCAGAGCCTCCCATCCTGCTTTTTACAAGGTCCCATTCCAAATGTTTTCTCACCCCTTACCTATAAAGAAGCAGTGAGGGACAGAGTTAGACGAATTTTTGTTTCCACGTCTGGGTTTTGCCACTCACTAGCTGCAAGGCCTCCAGGGAGCCTCAGAATCTTCATCCCATAAATTGAGACAATAACTTAATATGATGCCCAGACGTCACAACGTCATGTCTCTGTTACACTCACCCAAAATGTACAAACTCATTCTAATCAGGAGAAAACACCAGATAAACCCAAACCGAGGGACCCCCTGTAACATCACTAGTACTCTTCAAAAGCGTTAAGATCAGGAAATACGGAGGAAAATCAGGGTTCATAACAAATGCAATGTAGGATCCTGGATTGGATCTTGGACCAGGAAAAATAGATATTAGTAGAAAAATTGGTGATGTTTGACTAAAGTCTGCTTTTGAGTTAATGTCATACTGATGTTAATTTCCTGTCTTTCAACATTGTACTAGGTTTATGTAATATGTTAACATTAGGGGAAGCTGGGGGAGGGACACAAGTAACTATTCTGTACTATTTGTGTGAGTCTGAGATTAGTCCAAAATAAAAAGTCTAAGATTAGTTCAAAATAAAAAAGTTTAAAGTGAGATAATATCTAGGGCGGCGTCTGTGGCTCAAAGGAGTAGGGCGCCAGCCCCATATGCCGGAGGTAGCAGGTTCAAACCCAGCCCCAGCCAAAAATAGCAAAAAAAAAAAAAAAATGTTTAAAATTTAGGGCGGTGCCTTTGGCTCAGTGGAATAGGGCCCCATGTGCCGGACGTGGCGGGTTCAAGCTCAACCCCAGCCAAAAACTGCAATTAAAAAAAATAAATAAATAAAAGTGAGATAAGAAATGATAAAATGCTGGCTAGGATTTTGAGGGTATTTTTTAGGTGTTAGCCACAGGTAACACTACATATATTTAGTGTTTATAACTATACTGTGTGGTAGGTAAGACTTTTCTCAGGGACGGCGTCTGACAGTAAGAGCTCCCTAGGCACCAGCAAATGTTTTCTTAGTTATTGCTTCTTATATATGTTCATTTTTTGTGTCTTTGTAAGGCCTCTTGGGGCCCCATTTGCTGCTTTGCACTTTTGGAAATTTTATTGTCTACTCTTTCTGCACTAATTTTGTGCAACTTAAGTTAATTTTCTATGTTAATTTTCTATGTCTTGTCATCCCAGCAGAAATGAGCTCCTTGAAACCAGAGGACTGTATCTCATAGACATTTGACTATCTCCCAGTCCTGGCACTGATGGCCTTGGCTACCCCACTGTCCATGTCACCAAGAATTTCCCTAGTTCCTCACCGTCCTGGGGATTGCCCTGTTGGTGCCCTGTTGCATTCATCTGGCTGGGTCTGGGACTGATTCTGTGGCTTTACTAGAGTTTGGGACTTTTGTCTTGCTGTAGGAGGGGATATTAGCAGTTGGCTTCTTGGATGATTCCTTAGAAAAGCACACATTGCAATCTAATTTCCAGAGTGAAATTCAGCAACCATACAGGTTTTCATTGTGGCAAAAAACACATAACATAGAATGTAGTATCTTAACCATTTTTATAAGTGTGCAGTTTAGTAGTATTAAGTATATTCCTGTTCTTGTGAAACAGATTGCAATTATACGTTTTTTAACCTTAAAAGGTACTTTTGCTATCTCGAATATATGACAGGCTTTCACTACTTAATAATGAGAGAACAGTAGAAACATTCAGTCCAACATGGGCTAAAGATTTAAACTGACATTTCACTGACGAAGGTGTATGGATGGCTGATAAATGCCTAAGAAGGTGCACGACAGCACTGGTCATTCGGGAAATCAAAGTAACAACCACAACAGATGCCCACTGGATCAGCTTACTGGAAACCCGAGGTGCTGAACCCTGGACGCCTGTAACTGCTGGTGGGCATGCAAAACGGGGCAGACACTGGAAAGCTGCCTGGTGGTTTCTCATACATGCAATGTGCGCTTATATATAATCTGGAATTGTTCCTTCTAGATATTTACACAGGAATGATGACATATATCCATGTAGAGACCTATGTAAATGTTCATATATATTTTTTTGAGACAGAGTCGCACTATGTCACCCTGGGTAGAGTGCTGTGGTGTCACAGCTCACATAAACCTCAAACTCTTGGGCTTAAGCCATTCTCTTGCCTCAGCCTCCCATGTAGCTGCCACTACAGGTGCCCACCACAATGCCTGGCTATTTTTTCTTACATTTGTCATTGTTATTTAGCTGTCCTGGGCTGGACTTGAACCTGCCACCCTCGGGGTATGCGGCTGGCACCGAAACCACTGTGCTGTGGGCACCGAGCCAATATATTGTCTTTCTTCTTTTTTTTTTTTGAGACAGAGCCTCAAGCTGTCACCCTGGATAGAGAGCTGTGGCATCACAGCTCACAGCAACCTCCAATTCCTGGGCTCAAGTGAGTCTCCTGCCCTACCTCCCAAGTAGCTGGGACTACAGGTGTCTGTCACAACGCCCGGCCATTTTTTGGTTGCAGCCATCATTGTTGCTTGGAGGGCCTGGGCTGGATCGAACCCGCCAGCTCAGGTGTACGTGGTTGGCGCCTTAGCCTGTTGAGCCACAGGAGCCGAGCCTATTGTCTTTATTATTAATCACTAAAAACTGGAGCAGCCCAAATGTCTGTCTATCTAGTGGCGAATGGAAGTTACTTCTCTACTGAGACATGCAACCATAAGGAGAAGCTCAGACAACGCTGAGAGAAAGCAAACTCAGAGCTACATTACTTGATTCTTTTTTGAGACAGTCTGTGTCCGTCACCCTGGGTAGAGTGCTGTGGCATTGTAGCTCACAGCAACCTCAAACTCTGGAGCTCAAGTGATCCTCTCGCCTTAGCCTCCTGAGTAGCCTGGACTACACTGCCTGCCACAATGCCTGGCTAGTTTATTTTATCTTTAGTAGAGACAGTAGAGACGGGATCTTGCTCTTGCTCAGGCTGGTCTCCAACTCCCGAGCCCAAGCCACCCACCTGCCTTGGCTTCCCAGAATGCTAGGATTACAGGCTGAGCAACCATGCCCAGCCTATTTGATTCTTTTGATATAACATTTGGGAAGAGCAAAACTATAGGGACAGACTCAGGTGGAGGAGAGAATTAACTATCTTGAATACTTTTTGTGTTGAAATAGTCTTTTGATTGTGATGGTGATTGCATAACTCTCTACAATCATTCAGATTCAAAGAACTGTACACTTAAATACAATTAATTTTTATTGTATGTAAATTAAAGCTCAATTGGTCTGGTTAAAAATGTATTTGCTGTTTGGTACTTCAAGTGCAATTGGCCGTGTCTTTTATAGAGCTGCCATCCTGGATCAAGTAGGAAGACCTGATATGTATGTAAGCAGATCTTACTTTGCCTCAGGCAGATCAGCTAATGTTTGTTTTTCTGGTGACCCAGTTGATTTGAAATTTGTCCCCGGTCACAGGGACCTGGCTTGGATAAATTATGTAGTCATGTTAGGGTTAGGTGATGTTCTCATAGTACTTTAGACAAATTGTGGTGTCAGGCCAGTAAGCTGACTTTTTAAGGGTTTTAGACCTGTGCTAACCTTTCTCCAAGGAAAAGTGATAGAGGACATTCTCAGAGCCCTTTGGGCTCTAACTGATAAAAAATGTGACACAGACTTTGGAGTCCAGTAAATTTAGGATTCCTTACCAGGACGGCTCCTAGGTAAGTGGGAATGATATTTAATCTAAATAACCTGCCTATGAAATACCTGACTTGCAGAGCTGTTATGATGAAGTCAGCAAGTTGCTTGGTACAAATTCAAGTTCAGTAGTTGGTTGCTGTGATCACTGTTGTCACTGTCATCATCGATGATGAGTAAAAAAACTCCTTTTCCATTTATGATGAGCTGCCTTACCACATCCAGGGCAGATCACTACCTGTGGCCACCAGACGTGTGTACACTTTCCACTCTCCCGTGGTGACAAGGTCATCTGAGCTCTGGCATTCGCTGCTGCTTTTCTTGCCCAGCAAGTGCACTTGCTGAGGACTCATTCCTCACCCCAGCCGGGCCCTCCCTGCAGAATTACTGGGTCCACCTTTGAGTGGCTCTCACCTCCCTGGCTGTGCATGTTGCCGGTTGCTGGGTGTCTGGTGATCTCAAAACGGGTGAAATCTATTTAAATCACTGAGGAATGCAGCACACCCCAGGTGCGGGCAGCAGGAGCCCCGCTTCACCCCTGCCCTGGCTTTGTCACTGAGTGTGTTCAGATCACCAGCTCAGATCCTGGAGTTAGTGAGTCAGGGTACTTGAAGAAAGTGTGAAGTTCAAGGATCATGTATTTACACCTATGGGGAAAGAGATCCTCGCGGAATGTTTTATCAAGTGCCCACAACACGAGCCAATGTGAACCTGAAGTGATCCCACAGTCAGACTAGTATTTTCTTTGGACTAACAATGTGTGCTATGTTATGATACATGCAGGGAACAAAGAGAATTACAACATCCCGAAATTGCTTTGGTGTTTACACTGTAGCTGGAGAAATAAAGTGAAAATCCACAAGTCCAATCAAGGGAATAACAATGATGTTGTGGGACAGCCCTAAAGTAATATGAAATGTGAGTTAAAAGATGAGTATAAGTGAGAAGCGGTCAAGGCAGGTGTTTAAAAACTCCCTTTACGTGACTTTAGTGTTTTGCTAAGTGTGGTTTAAGAAGTTAATTTCTTCTCACCAGCTGGGATTTCAGTATAGGATTTCAATCCTATACCAAAGCTAGCCAGAAGCAGTCAGCATGTTAATATATAAGGCTAAATTCAATTAATCGTTAGCAGATGCCAGATTGATCAGAGTGGGAGATAACCGGGGAAGGGAGAGAGAATACTTTTCAAATTTTAAAAAGGCCTATTCATGAACATTTAATAACAAGCTGCCATGGAAACTTCTGAAACTTTTTTGGTTTGTTTTAATAAATTATGGGAAATCTACTTTGCCATGAGGGAGATGGGAAAGCGGAGGTTGTTAAGAGGAAGCTTCAAAGGACAAATGAATTCTTTTCTTTGATAATTTGTCTCAGAAAAAATTGCTTTCAAGAAAAGGAAAGACCAAAGGAAACTGGAAGCAGGAAGAATGTTTGATGCTAACATTCCCTGAGTCCCTTCAGTGCCCACGTTCTGACAAAGGCTTGGGGTTGGTGGCAAAGTTTCGTTTTTACTATCACTTGGTAATGCTAGAATGAAATTAAACTGATTCACACCATCTCTTAAAATGCAAACAGTAAAGTGTCAATGAGTGAGGTTCTGAATGTCTACTTATATTTTAATATAATTTAAGAATATATGCCTGTGCTGGTGGGAATGTAACATGGGTCAGCTTCCGTGGAAAACAGTTTGTATGTACATCAAAAAAAAAAAATCAAACATAGAATTACTATAGGCCCCTGGCTGGGTGTGGTGGCCCACGCCTATAATCCTAGCATTGTGGCAGGCCAAGGTGGCAGGATCCCTTGAGCTCAGGAGTCTAAGAGTAGCCTGTGCAAAACTGAGACCCCATCTTGTCTCTACTAAAATAGAAACAATTAGCCAGGCGTGGTGGTGGGCACCTGTGATCCCAGCTTCTTGCGAGGTGAGGCAGGAGGATCGCTTGAGCCCAGGAGTTTGAGGTTGCTATGAGTTAGGCTGAGGCTTCGGCATTCTAGCCCTGGGGACAGAGAGAGACTCTGTCTTAAAAAAAAAAAATTACCGTATGCTCCAGCAATTCCACTTCTGGGTATATAAGCAAAAGAATTGAAGGCAGGGACTTGCACACCAGTGGTCACAGTGGCCTTATACACAGGAGCTAGAAGGTGGACACAGTCCAGACATCCACTGACCCAGGAAGGGAGAAACAAAATGTGGTCTGTACTTGCAAAGGAATATTACTTCGCCTTCAGCAAGAACAAGATTTTGATATATGCTCTAACATGGAAGAAGCTTGAAGACATTACACTTAGTGAAATAAGCCAAACCCGAAAGGACAGACATTAATGGATACGGAGTTTTAATTTAGGAAGATGAAAAGGTTCTGGAGATGGATGGTGGTGATGGTTGTACAATAATGGTACTATGCTTAATGCCACTGAGCTGTGTACTTAGAAATGCTGAAAATGGTTTTATGTTACACTGTACATATTCCACCGCAAGAAAAAACCAGACGTTTCATACAAAAATGTGCTGATATCATTACTTTTTCCTTCTTTAAAGAGCTCCCTTCTTTGTATTTGAGAAGAAAAAGTGTTTCTTCCGATTTAATCAAGAATTCCTTCAAGAATCCTCACTAATTTGATTACAATGTCAGGTGAAGTGGTGGTTACGACTCCTGGGGACACAGGAGCCTGGGGAATTTTAGCCTCTCAAACTCAAACCTAGAAGTGTTAAGGAAGAAAGTGCAGAGTTCAAGACCAGCCTTAGCAGAGTGAGACCCCATCTCTACTAAAATTAGGAAAAAATAAAACAACAAAGAAACTAGCCAGCTGTTCCAGTGAACAGCTATAGTCCCAGCTAGTAGGGAGGCTGCGGAAAGAGGATCACTGGAACCCAAAAGTTTGAGGTTGCTGTGAACTGTGACACACTCAAACCAGGGTGACAGAGTGAGACTCTGTCTCAAAAGCAAAAAAAGGTGTAGCTCCTTCTACATTTAATATGTATTTGTGGATTCACTTATGGGTTGAGGGTATTCCAGGTCAATGGAAAACAATGGTGAGGTGAGAGAGTGGGTGTGTGGCAATAAAACACCATCCTAATTGAAGGGAGGCTATATGACAGTCATGAGAGAAAATGGATTGCGTGAGGACAGACGACATAAAAAGGGAGTTCAGGTTTGGTGTATAAGTCACAGGGATCCATGGCAGTTCTTCCTCCGGTTTTATGCGCATTGCATATATCAAAATATAAATCTCTCCGCTTGGCGCCCGTAGCACAGTGGTTATGGCGCCAGACACATACACTCAAGTTGGTGGGTTCGAACCCGTCACAGGCCAGCTAACCAACAATGACAACTACAACAAAAAATATAGCTGGGCATTGTGGTGGGCACCTGTAGTCCCAGCTACTGGGGAGGCTGAGGCAAGAGAATCTCTTGAGCCCAAGAGTTTGAGGTTGCTGTGAGCTGTGATGCCACAGCACTCTACCGAGGGTGGCATAGTGAGACTCTGTCTCAAAAAAAACAAAAAAACAACTATAAATCCTTTGTACTGGTGAGTCTGCATTCTTCAGAGAAGAGGAAAAGATACACCCTTTAGCCTTTGGAATTCTTCATCCCTTTTATCAGGGCTTGACTATGTACAAAGATTCTTTAAAATGCAAAGCTTCATGCGTGGAAAAATGAAGGCATTGCAAAGAAGGCAAATTATATTTGCATAGCACACAATGCTTACACTCCAGTGATCTTAGTAAACGACAGAACTGATAACTGGGTTCTTGAAATCCACTCTTGTGACAAACTCTATGCCATTTCTAGTTATCTGATTTGCTTTTCGTGAAAGCTGAGGCGAAGGTCACAATGTATTGACTTGTGGCAGAAATACAAGTGTTCCCTTCACTTTTCTCTTCTGACATCATCCGTAGAGACATTTGTTTGATTTGGAGAAGGCAGTGTATTTACCAATGGCCGAAGGGTGATTAAGAAATAATGTAACTTCAAAGAGTGTGTGGAGAGATGCCTTGATAAAGATTGCCTAAAGATCTCTTCTAGACACTACAGAAAGTTGACTTAGGTTAAATTGGAACAAGTGCTGTTGGATAGGTCATTGAAAGTTAAGAACGGGCTCAAGTGTCTCTGGTATGGCAAAAACATTGTCTACAATGGCAGTCCCTTACGTTGTTCAAGAGGTTAGCTCTATTGTCAGAATCTTGTATAATACGTAAATGTTCATCCTGGGATCAGGAAAAGTTCTTAAGCTTCTTTCAAACACGTGTTAAGTAGGAGCAAGCATTTTCCAAATACTGTAGTCGTTAAAGGTAGAGCGATCCATTCAAAGGTGCTGGGTGACTATTATTGACAAAGGTAAGGGAGGTGTCAAAGCCACTTTCTGTGTGGATAGCTTGCAGGTTGGAGAAAATTGCCATTAATTTTCAGAGATTATAGAGAACCAGACTCAATAAGATTCTTTCTTTTTGGCTGATGAAAAACTACACAAATTATGATAGCACAAAAAAGGGCCAAGTTATATTCTTACTTCTAGCGTAACCACACAAAAAGTCAAAAGTGTAAGAAGCTCAGCTTTTTGTGTAGCACAGCTAAAAGTGCTTTGCCAAAAAGTAAAGAACTGCAAGAGGAAATGTTCACTTTAATTTTCTGCCTATGTTTGTTGAGAGGGACGTGTCCAAAGTGGCAGCTATGGCCTATGAGTAGCTGTGGAGCATTTGAAATGGGACCAGTCTGCTCTGAGAAGTGCTGTGAGTGGAAGACACACACTGGGTTTCACAGACTAGCATCAAAAAGAATGCAGAATATCTTAGTGATGATTTTTGTATTGATTTCATATTTAAATACTATTTTGGCTATATTGGCTTGAGATTAAATAAACAACTAAAACTAACTTCACCTGCTCATGATTAGTATTTACTGCATCCTGCAGAAAACTTAAATTACATACATGTCCAGCTGTCTATTTCTACCAGATAACGCTGGTGTAGGTGGTGCCCCCCACGTGAGCTTCATACGGTAACGTTTCCCCCGATGCACCTCGTTCTGCTGTCGCAGGCAGACATTGAAACTCAGGTTAGAAGTAAGTACCTCGACTCGGCGCCTGTGGCTCAATGGGCTAAGGCGCCAGCCGCGTACACCTGAGGTGGCGGGTTCAAATCCAGCCTGGGCCCGGCAAACAACAATGACAGCTGCAACCAAAAAATGGCTGGGCGTTGTGGCGGGCACCTGTAGTCCCAGCTACTTGGGAGGCAGAGGCAAGAGACTCGCTTGAGCCCAGGAATTGGAGGTTGCTGTGAGCTGTGATGCCACGGCACTCTATCCAGGGTGACAGCTTGAGGCTCTGTCT
>CAUYRH010038960.1:0-20291 GCA_963574655.1 Perodicticus potto | reverse complement strand
AGCAACCTCCAATTCCTGGGCTCAAGCGAGTCTCTTGCCTCTGCCTCCCAAGTAGCTGGGACTACAGGCACCCACCACAATGCCTGGCCATTTTTTGGTTGCAGCCGTCATTGTTGTTTGGTGGGCCTGGGCTGGATTTGAACCCGCCAGCTCAAGTGTACATAGCTGGCACCTTAACCCATTGAGCCACAGGCACCGAGCCAAAAGAGGTGATTCTTTAGGGTTGAAGTACTAAATTAAAACTTGTTCTTTTCTTGGAGTACCATCTTTGAATAATCAGCCTTTTTTTTTTTTTTTTTTTTTTTTGTGAGACAGAGCCTCAAGCTGTCGCCCTATGTAGAGTGCTGTGCCATCACAGCTCACAGCAACCTCCTGGGCTCAAGCGCTTCTCCTGCCTCTGCCTCCCAAGTAGCTGGGACTATAGGTGTCTGCCACAATGACTGGCTATTTTTTGGTTCCAGCCGTCATTGTTGTTGGGTGGAACTGGGCTGGATTCAAACCCGCCAGGCCAGGTGTATGTGGCTGGTGCCTTAGCCACTTGAGCCACAGGTGCTGAGCCAATAATCAGCCTTTTTGAAGGCAAATCTGTCTCACTTTTGGAGTTTCCAGGTATTCTGGTATTCTGTGTTTCTTACAACCACTGCATGTGAATTTTTGTGGTCTGAGGTTTGTTCAAGGCCTAGGCTTTCTTTGGTTACTATGGGAACATGCCCTCCCAACTAGCTGCCATTTCCTATATTCCTTTCAAAGAATGAGCCTTTAACCTCTTAGATATCCCACAAGCAGATTCAAGACGAATAGTAGCACAAAACATGAATAGCATGTTAAATGAACAACTTGTTGATTCCCTACATGGGAAGCTTCATGCAAGAAAACAAGCAATCCTTGATATCCACATACCAGGGTTCACGGAGATCCGTGAAAGCGTGCTTTCATCCTGGCTTTAAGGAGTGGGGATTCGACTTTGCATCTCTACATCTGTGAACTGAGGAACACTTTCTGTGCTCTCAGTGGTGATAGGTGAGATGACATGCTTGAGCCGAAGGAGCATTGTGAAGAGCAGAATGAGGAGAATGGCCAGGAGGCTCAGAAATAAGCCCACATACATGTACAGGTTGGAATACTTGTCTGAAGTGGTGTCAACCTCTGTTGCCAGAGTGGGAAAATGGGCCCGCCCAGTGAGATTTCCATGGAATTTAAAATGTACCTCTGTCATCACGCAAGACTTGAATCAGTGCCTGTTGCTAATGATTTCTATTTCCCTTGAGGCATCCCACGGTCTCTTAGACTGTCTCTGAATCTATTGTGGGTGTTCTAACAATCTGATACCAATCACTTTCAGAGCTAAGTCAGTGGTGTGCAAAAGAGATAATAGCGATGTTCTAACTTGGCAATAGCCACGCCCTCTCTGTCCTCCACCACAGCAAGCACTCCTCCCAAAGGTTTTATCAGAGCTTCTTAGTCAATTTTGAAAAATAAATTATTTTTACTTTTCACACTCCTACCCTTATGCTGATTAAAATAAATATGGTGAAATTGCTTTATAATACTGTGACGGGGGCCAAGAATCTCCTAGAGTATTATATCAGATTTCTACTATGTTCTGGTAGCAGGAGAAAGGGATCCCTTTTCCCTACAGCTCGTCTGGATGTGTGGACTATTTCTGTGGATTCAACTGGATTCTTCTGCAAAGAGACTTTCTAAAGGCTTTTGTATATTTCAAGCTGAGCATATCTGACCTTTCACCCCTCTTGGCTTTCTTCTTGACTCTTCCCCAAGGATAGAGATTGTAAGGTTCCTGCCCAGCTGCACAGCTTGAAGTTTGTAAGTCTAGAGGACTGAGTTTCTACAGCTTTGTTGATGTCCCTCACTGTAGACTGGAGGGAAAATGTTGTCAGACCTGGTAATTCTCAGATGAAGGAGGTCTCAGAGATGTTGACAGCAGTAGGCCTAGGCTTAGAAGATTTGGCTCCTAAGATTCTTCAACAGATTTATTTTCCTGGAAAAAAATAAATAAACGATTTAGGTATTGCAGTGGCAAAAAAAAAAAAAAAAAGAAAAATGGCTATTTCTTTTTTTTTTTTTTTGTAGAGACAGAGTCTCACTTTGTCACCCTAGGTAGAGTACCATGGCATCACAGCTCACAGCAACCTCCAACTCCTGGGCTTAGGCGATTCTCTTTCCTCAGCCTCCCGAGTAGCTGGGACTACAGGCGCCCACCACAACGCCCGACTATGATCTTGAACTCTTAAGCTCAAGCAATCCTCCCGCCTCAGCCTCCCAGAGTGGTAAGATTATAGCTGTGAACCACTGTACCCAGCCCATTTTTTTTCAAATATTTAAAACAGGGTGGTGCCTGTGACTCAAGGAGTAGGGTGCTGGCCCCATATACCGGAGGTGGCAGGTTCAAACCCAGCCCCGGACAAAAACTGCAAAATAAAAAAAAAAAAGTATTTAAAACAGTATTATGGGGGGAAGTATGTCACCTAAAAAAGGTATGTTGAAGTCCTAACCCTCACTAGCTGTGAATGAGAACTTATTTAGAAATAAAGTCTTTGCAGATGTAATCAAGTTAAAAATGAGGTCATTAGGGTGGCCCTAATCCAAGGACTGGTGTTCTTATAAGAAGACAAGACAGGGCAGCACCTGTGGCTCAAAGGAGTAGGGTGTTGGCCCCATATGCCAGAGGTGGCAGGTTCAAACCCAGCCTCGACCAAAAAAAAAAGAAGACAAGACAGTTTACCAATCTCCCTCCCTCTTACCCTTTCCCTCTCATATTAATTTGAAATTAAAAAAAGAGGGCGGTGCCTGTGTCTCATTGAGTAGGGCTCCAGCCCCATATACTGAAGGTGGTAGGTTCAAACCCGGCTTCGGCCAAACTGCAAAACAGAAAAATAGCCAGGCATTGTGGCAGGCTCCTCTAGTCCCAGCTACTTGGGAGGCTGAGGTAAGAGAATTGCCTAAGCCCAGGAGTTGGAGGTTGCTGTGAGCTGTGTGATGCCACGGCACTCTACTGAGGGTGATAAAGTGAGACTCTGTCTGTACAAAAAAAAAAAAAAGAAGAAGAAGAGAAGACAGAGACATCCATGGAGAAGACAGGCAGAGGCTGGAGTAACCCATTTGCAAGCCAAGGAATGCCAAGGATTGGCAGCAACTACCAGAGCCTGGAAGAGGCCAGGAAAAGATCTACCCTACAGATTTCAGAAGGCTGGAGGCCCTGCTGATGCTTTGATTCCAGAAACTTCTAGCTTCCAGACCTGAGAGATAACATTTCTGTTGTCTTAAGTCACTCAGTTTGTACAACTTTGTTATGGCAGCCCATGGAAGAACACAAAATAATCACCCTGAAGCCCTAGTGTTTTGGAAACCTTTGGGTCAATGTTTCTCAGTGTGGTCTAAGTAGTCCCCTTATCAGAATCACTTGAAGGGTACTTATTAGAAATATAGATTCCATGGCTGGGTGTGGTGGCTCATGCCTATAACCCCAGCACTCTGGGAGGCGGAGGCGGAGGCGGGTGGATCACTTGAGTTCAAGACCAAGTGAGTTGAGACTCACTCACTTGAGTTCAAGACCAAGTGAGTTGAGACCCTGAGTTGGAGACCAGCCTGACCAAGTGTGAGACCTCATCTTTAAAAAATAGCTGGGTATGGCTCGGCACCTGTGGCTCAACGGGCTAAGGCGCCAGCCACATACACCTGAGCTGGCGAGTTCGAATCCAGCCTGGGCCCACCAAACAACAATGACGGCTGCAACCAAAAAATGGCCGGGCGTTGTGGCAGGAACCTGTAGTCCCAGCTACTTGGGAGGCAGAGGCAGGAGACTCGCTTGAGCCCAGGAATTGGAGGTTGCTGTGAGCTGTAATGCCACTGCACTCTATCCAGGGTGACAGCTTGAGGCTTTGTCTCAAAAAAAAAAAAAAAAAATAGCTGGGTATGGGCGGCGCCTGTGGCTCAGTGAGTAAGGCTCCGGCACCATATACCGATGGTGGCAGGTTCGAATCCGGCCCCAGGCCAAAGTGCAAAAAAAAAATAGCTGGGTGTTGAGGCGGGCGCCTGTAGTCCCAGCTACTCCGGAGGCTGAGGCAAGAGAATTGCCTAAGTCCAAGAGCTGGAGGTTGCTGTGAGCTATGACGCCATGGTGCTCTACCGGGGGCGACATTCAGTGAGACTCTGTCTCAAAAAAAAAAACAAAAGTAGTGCTCCAGGTGAGACTCAAACTCACAGGCTTGGTATCACTGTTCTCTTCAGAACAGAGGTACCCTGCGCTCACCGATCGCGCCACTGGATCACTTGGTGTGCTCTTTCTCAGAAGACTATTTCAGTTGGTCATAGCCACGTGACGTCACCGGACAGTTCCGCGTGCCATTGCATATGCAAATTAAAAAAAAGAAATACTAGCCGGGCGTTGTGGCGGGAGCCTGTAGTCCCAGCTACTCGGGAGGCTGAGGCAAGAGAATCGCCTAAGCCCAGAAGTTGGAGGTTGCTGTGAGCTGTGTGATGCCAGGGCACTCTACGGAGGGCGAAAAAGTGAGACCCTGCCTCTACCAAAAAAAAAAAAAAGCATTCACTGCTTGTGCAAGTCAAGTGGAAGAAATCTGTATAGTAATATAGTATCTTTTTTATTCCATTTTGGAACCCAAATACAGAGAATTGGATAACTCACACTCCGTGGTTTATGGTGTATTATCATCATTGGTACATTGGGGTCCCCTTTCATTTGCTTACTTAATAATATAATGAACATCCTTGGACAAACACCTGTGAACAAATACTTGCCAATTTTAAGATTGAGAATAACCAATAATTTAATTTATATGACCTCTACCTATGCTCCTCCCCATCTCATCCTCCTACCCACTCCTTTCTGGATGTTACCAATACCCCAAATTTGTGAATCATTACCATACCTTTATTTACATACTTATCCCTTCCACACACATTCCTATGCCTAAACAATGATAGTTTTATTTCTTTTGAATTTTATTTTAAAAAGTAACAGGTTTTGTGTAATCTTCAACTTGTTCTTTTTACTCTACATTTATTGCTGTATAATTGATTTGTAACTATTTTAATACGATGAAAGATGACGGAGGCACCTGTGGCTCAAAGGAGTAGGGCACTGGCCCCATATGCCAGAGGTGGCAGGTTCAAAGCCAGCCCTGGTCAAAAACTGAAAGAAAAAAAAATGAATAAAGTTTTGGGGGTGGCACCTGTGGCTCAAAGGAGTGGGGCGCTGGCCCCATGTGCCGGAGGTGGCAGGTTCAAACCCAGCCCCGACCAAAAACTGCAAAAATAAATAAATAAAAATGAAGTTTTGGAATTCTCCAAATTCCCTTTGAGGCTCCTTATTGCCTGGGACTTCACTCCTTTCTCCTTAGTTTGACATTCAAGTCTGTCAATGCCCTGGCCCCGGCTGACCCTAATTCCTTTCATTCTAAATTGTCATGCTTGCTCTTACCTGCTTTCTTGTTTCCATGTTTTTGTATGAATAGACCTTTCCTTCTCCACACGTCACTGCATGGGGAAAGGCTACCAGTTTTCAAGGTGCAGCTCATGAAGCTGACCTGATTTTCTACCCCAGTCCTAATTCCCACAATGCTTTTCTATTTCTGAGATGGAGTCTCACTTTGTTGACCCGGTAGAGTGCTGTGGTGTCACAGCTCACAGCAACCTCAAACTTTGGGTTCAAGTGATTCTCTTGCCTCAGACTCCCAAGTAGCTGGGACTACAAGCGCCTGCCACACTGCCTGACTATTTTTTAGAGATGGGGTCTTACTCTTGCTCAGGCTGGTCTGGAACCTGTGAGCTCAGGCAATCCACCGGCCTTGGCCTCCCAGAGTGCTAGGATTACAGGTGTGAGCCACCGCGCCTGGCCTCCCACAATGCTTTTTATCCTCCAGAAATTATATTTGCCTAATACTGTAGATCTCATTTGATGTGTTTTCCTCTACGTTCTAACTTATAAACTCCTTGAGGGTCTTTTTCAACATTTTATGCCTTATGCAGCTGTGCTCACAGTAGCCACTAAATAATTATTATATAAATATATGGGTAGGAGTGAGGAAACACACTTAATGCGGACAATTTGCAAAGAAGCACCGTCTTCTCTCTCTGATCGTTAGTATGGTTGGGAGAAGAGCCCGAATCTCCCTTTTCTTCCTATCGGTCTTCCTCACTCCTCCACCTCTTATCGTGTAAAGGAGACCAAATTCCAGATTATAATAGAGAATTAAGCAACAATCACCTTGTTAGAAACTTTGCTTTTGAAGTGCTATTTCAGTTGTACAATTTTACAGGGAAACTACATAGAGATGGATTAAATTTTAAATTCATGTTTTATAAAGGCCGATATGTGTCTATAGATGATTTTCAATAATAATTTATAGTACATTAGTTCTCCGCCTCCAACACAATTGCCCGTGAATCTTTCTTAGGTCTGAATATTTGTTAAATATTTACTAGACTTCTGTGAAGCTTGGAGAAGCTTAGAGAATAATGATCACAGCTAGGGTTGTCAGTTTCTCTAAATGTTCCCTTTAAGGGTTTGGAAAACAAATCACATATTTCATAAAACCTCTATGGTCTGTAGGAGACCAAATAGCCTGGTCAATTCAGATAGGTCTATCAGTTTAATTCCTTAAATCCATTAAGGACTTTGAAATGAATAAATGAAAAGTTAGGAATTATACAATCTTCTTTGGTACTCTGATTCTGTATCTTTCATAAAAACTTTCCAAACAGGATTGCCATGGCTCTTTTGGCTAACTAATAAATGAGTTGCACAGATCAGTATGATTGCTCCATTAAAAACTCTGCACCATTTGGAAAGAAAAACAACTATGCAATTGCAAAAGGAACCGACATTCTATTAATTCTGAAGAATACAATTTTTGTAGAAAGAATTATTTTAGTATCTTGCAGTCCTTTCTGGAGAGCTCATAAAATAAAAGTCAGTTTCTAGTCTTTGTACGAGTGATTGAAAGGTGCTGAGGAGTAAGGAGGAGAGTGAGGAATGGGGGGAAAGAGTAAGGAATTAGGAAAAGGAAGTAGAGGAAGGGGGAGAGGAGAGAGGAGGGAAAGAAAAAATTGGGAGGAGTAAGGAGGTTGAAGGATGTGGGGAAAGGTGGGAGGAAATGAGTGATTAAGAGGGAGAAAAGGGGCTCGGCGCCCATAGCTCAGTGGTTAGGGCATTGGCCACATACACGGGGCTGAAGGGTCCGAACCCGGCCTGGGCCTAGCTAAACAACAATGACAACAATAACAAAAATAGCCAGCCGTTCTGGTAGGCACCTGTAGACCCAGCTACTAGGGGGGCTGAGGCAAGAGAATTGCTTAAGCCCAAGAGTATGAGGTTGCCGTGAGCTGTGACTCCACAGCACTCTACCGAGGGCGACATAATAAGACTCTTATGTCCAAAAAAAAAAAGGAGAAAAGGAAGGGAAGGGGGAAATACTGAGAAAGAAGGAAGACAGGAAAGAGGGAGAAGTTTGGGGGATGGGAAATAGATTAATTTAATAATTGACCCATGTCCAACATTAAATTGAACATCTGTTTTACTTCTAATGTGGATCCAAATACTCAAGTGATGTGAATACACCTTCGGTTTTCTGATGACATGTTTTGTCATTAACTCAGTAAGTAAAACTCATTGTAATAAAAAAAATTCTTGTGTTTTTGATATGAGCATTGAAATGCCAAGTCTTTGCTAATGTTTGACATCAGCATGGTATATATAATCTCGCAGCAGCAAAATAACACACTCTCCGAGATCATGAATTTTGCTCCTTAAAATGAGAAGGGACTATGAACCCCAAGAGGGAGTCCTTGGGTGAAACTTGTTTCCAACAGGAGAAACGAAGTTCTGCACAGGCCTCCCAAATCAGCTAGATATTTATCCAGCAAACCTTTATTGAATGCCAATCAAGTACAAGACACTCTGGTTTAAGTGCTGGAGATATAGAAATAAGGGTACCTTAAACCCAGTATTGGTTCTTCAGGTGCTCCTCTCTTGGTAGGTAGTTTTATTTTCTTTAACACAATAAAGTCCTGAGAACAATCCACTGGGAAGTTTACATTTTTATGCGTGGCACCTGCCTATATAATTCCAGCGCTGAAATCTCACCAAATAGTTAGGGCAGATAATCAGTGGAACAATTCAGAAAAGAAAGCCAAAAGTACCAATTGCAACAGCTTTCAAGAGTCAACACATTCTGTTTGCATTTATCTGCCTAGTAGGGGTGACAAAACTAAGGGAGGTAGTAAGAGCTGTTAGAGAATCTAATTCGACATCAGCTTATTTAAAAACAATTCCAGCAGCAAGTGCTTATTCAGTGGCTGGAGCCATTAAGTAATAAGCTTGCTCAAGTGGGAGTTGCTGCCTCTTCTGCCGCAGATGGTACCTATTTTGCACACCTGCCGATAAATAAAATAATGCCGCTCACTTCGCCGGGAATAACAGTGTAATATTTCCAAATCTCTCTTACCTCTGCTGGTTCACAGTACAAATGGGAATGACCATTTAAGAATCCCTTTGGAAGCTTGCACCGACAGGCAACTTGTTCGGGATCATCTCTGGCATAGCTGGAAAATAGAATGAAAGCCTTGTTTTGCCAGAGAAGCAGGACTATGTTCACACAAAGTATGCTTTCTCTTTCATCTTCCTAACTCCTTCCAGAAAAGCAGAAAAGCATCTTCTATTAGTTACTTAAAATGCCAGTTGCCACTTACTGTTTTGAAGTGCAGTTTCAGACGCCAGCTCCTTGCAAGCTCCAAAGAGCAAAGAGAAGTCTCTGTTTGGATGTGTATGTGCTGTCTGGAATACTTGAATGGAAGCAGCTTGAATTAGTTAAATCCCCAGTTCCTCTTTCACAGGCAACAGTTTAGAGTATGCGGTAAATGTTGTGATTCAGCTCCACTCTCCCTTAGCGCTGTGGAGCCGGAGAGGGAGGAGATCAGAGAGAAGCCGAGAAGCAAAGTTTGTATAAGCTTTCCATTTTAACCCCTTCGAGGCTTCATCATGAAATCTGGGCTGAGCCTCCCGATCTTTATAAAAGCTGCTTCATGTGCCATTTAAGAGGATCAGATCGCCCGCTCCATTCAAGAGGTTTTACTAGGTATTACATTAATATATGCTTAGAATTGAAACCAAACATACCCACCAGGATGTGGTCGTATTTAAATCATTTCCTCTTTACAAACAGTATGTATGCGTGTGTATGTTGCTAGGTCTGGGAAACCTTTTGAGGCGCCAACTGAATACATACGGTTTGTGGAAATTTAACATAAGCCTGAGTTTCTGGTTGGGGTCCCGAGATTTAGGTGGAACATCTTTGAAGAAGGCATATCTAGAATACTATGTGTCTGTTCCTTATACATGATTTATCCACCTGTAGTTTAAATTCCCTTACCAACTTTCATATATTGTGGCAGGAGAAAGGAGATTAGCATTTCTTCCGGGCCTGCTCTGGATCAAGCATTTAACCTAAAGAACTTCATTTAATCCTCACAACCCTGTAATTGGGGTATTATAACCCTCATTTTACAAACGGGGAACCTGGGGCTCAGAGGGAAAGTATGTTGTGCAGTTTAGAAAGCCTGGAGCTGACATTTGAAAACAAGGCAGTGTGATTTTAAGGTCTCTGCTCTTTTCTCTGTCATTGTGGTTCTTAACCTTCGTGGGTCTTGGATTCCACTGAGAACCTAGTGCAAGCTATGGACCCTCTCCTAGCTCAGAAATAGGCATACAATTTTCATGCTCCACAGGCTCCAGGTTAAGAACAGCTGAATGTCCCCATGTTACCTCTCCAGTATTATACCATCGGTAGTGCATTGTTCGTCCAACAATTTTGGTTATGGTGCCAATATTAATAACAGTATTAATAATAATCTCATGCCAATCTTTAAGAAATTACTGCAGTATGGGCGGCGCCTGTGGCTCAAGGAGTAGGGCAGCGGCCCCATATACCAGAGGTGGCGGGTTCAAACCCGGCCCTGGCCAAAAACTGCAAAAAAAAAAAAAAAAAAAAAAAACAAACAAAAGAAATTGCTGCAGTGAATTTCCCTTTATTCCCAAATTCTCCTTAACAACTCTTACATTTTAGTGTGTCTTTTCATCTCCCTCATTCTGGTGGTTCTGATGGATGGGCGGAGGCTCCCCTTGAAA
Organism: Perodicticus potto; assembly: GCA_963574655.1. Lineage (NCBI taxonomy): Eukaryota > Metazoa > Chordata > Mammalia > Primates > Lorisidae > Perodicticus > Perodicticus potto. The sequence goes on along the minus strand of CAUYRH010038960.1, from coordinate 10,129 downwards.
TCCTTAATGCTTTACCAGCAGGGTCTACTACCTTTGTTTCTCAAACAGGTAGAGTATGCTAGGGTTTCTCAAACTAGAGTAGTAAGCTTGAGATTTATGAAAGTACAGGATAAATGTAGTGCATTTTCCTAGAGGATTGATTGTGCTTGAATCTTTGGATGGGGGAACATACTTAAGTGGTAATCTTTTTTTTTTTCTTTTTTTTGTAGAGACAGCCCTTGGTGGAGTGCCGTGGCGTCACACAGCTCACAGCAACCTCCAAGTCCTGGGCTTAGGCGATTCTCTTGCCTCAGCTTCCTGAGTAGCTGGGACTACAGGCGCCTGCCACAACGCCTGGCTATTTTTCTGTTTTGCAGTTCAGCTGAGGCTGGGTTTGAACCCACCACCCTTGGTATATGGGGCCGGCATCCTACTCGATGAGCCACAGGCGCCGCCCTTAAGTGGTAATCTTAAAGAGTTTATATGACAGTGAACACGTAGAATAGAATGCAAATTTTCATTCATTTTTATGATCAAGTATGAGACTTTAGAGAAATGTTGTACTTGTGGTGGGACCTCTTTGGGCCACTCAAAATACATGTCATTTTCTTCTGCCATTTGGGGTATTTTTGTGTGAAACATGTGTAGCAGAAAGACCAGGGACTTTGAAGACATGTTGACTTGCGATTTAGTCTTGATTTTGATCTGTATTTTCTGGATTACTTTAAGAGAGTCAATTTCTTGGAGAATTTTTTCTTAATCTGTACAAGCAGGAAAATTATAAAAGAGGGATCATATGGCAAAATATTTCTAAATCACACATTATAGATGATCAATAAATTTTAATGTTGGCTGGGCATGGCTGCTCACGCCTATAATCCTAGCACTCTGGGAGGCCAAGCTGGGTGGATTGCTTGAGCTCACAAGTTCAAGACTAGCCTGAGCAAGAGTGAGACCCCCATCTCTACTAAAAATGAAAAACTGAGCCAAAAGGATTGCTTGAGCCCAAGAGTTTGAGGTTGCTGTGAGTTATGATGCCACGGAACACTACCAAGGGTAAGAAAGTGACATTCTGTCTCAGAAAACAAAAAAGCTAATGGTTTTTCAAATTTCTAGATGTTAAAAGAAGATAAGGCTACTTGGGGTTAAAAAAAAAATCTAACTGAGGGTTTCACCAGGGGTAGTTTACCTTTTCTTACCTAATTACAGAAAAAATAAGCCTTATTTAACATGGTATTAAAATTCGGTTTTCCAAGAAGACATAATAGTTGTCCTATAATAGATGGGAATTCCAAAGCTAGGTCATCATACAAAGAATTTACAAAGGAAATCACCAGGAAAGAGTCAATGAAATAAAAAGATGTCAGATTGTTGATGAGTGTGAAAAGAGAAATTTGTGAAAACGTTTCTTTGCAGAGAGCTGTTGCCAGGCTAAGAGGCTAAGACTCTACTACACACCTTCCACAGGAATGATGGGATTGGGGGTATACAACATTTTCCACCTTAAGCCAAGTGAGAGGATATTTCACCCAACCACTCAGAGAGCTTGACATTGATTGCCTGCAGTGGAGAGGCAGGGGATTGGGGCTATACTCCATTCTGAGAAAGCTAATGTGGTCCTTGGCAGGAAAACAGAGTTGACTGTGTTGGGATTGGCCTGTATCCCCAGAGTTTGTCAGGGTAAGGGATTTTAAGTGTTTCCTGGGAAATAAATGGGGGCCATGCAAGAGAGAGAGCCAAGTGGAGTCATTCTAGACCCTGTCCAATAGAAGAACCACCTAGAGCAGCAGTTCTCAACCTATGGGTCATGACCCCTTTGTAACAATGGAAATACATCCTGCATATCAGATATTTACATTCTGATTCATCACAGTAGCAAAATTACAGTTATGAAGTAACAGTGAAAATAATTTTATGGTTGGGGTCACCACAACATGAGGAACTGTATTAAAGGGTCGTTGCATTAGGAAGGTTGAGAACCACTGACCTAGAGGGATGGAAGGACCCCAGCAACAGGAAGGTGGAGATAAATGCAGGATTTCTAGGAGCTGAGGAAGGAGCTGTAAATTACCAACCTAAATAGAAATCCATCAGCCCAGGTCTCCCAAATTATAGGAGAAGGGTCACCAGTGATGTAGGCATTGAAGAAACCACAGAAGAGCCAAAGAGTCAGAGAGTGCCAAGCCATCTCACCAGGAAAGACATGACCAATCCCCTTACATTTCTTCCCTACTCCTGCTTCTACCCTGGTGAAAATCCAAACAGAAACTGACAAGTGAGTAGAGAAAGAAGAAAACCTATAATTTCTTCTTTTCTAAAGGCAGATAGCCAGCCCTACAGGCCTTAGCATAGGGGGTGAGGAGAGGAAACCTTTCCTTTGAGTAATGACTGAAGATTTGATTAATATCTTGAACTGAATACATCCTAATTACTGAATCAATTCTGTGTTTTGTGACTTGGAGTCTCCTTAGGACTGTTTATTTTTGAAGAAGTGAGCAGAAAAGTCATCTATCCAAGTTTCCATCTAGAGTCAGGGAAAACTTATGTCAATGCGATACATTTTGTTGGGACATTGGAAAACAAAGTTGTGTTTTTTTTGTTTGTTTGTTTGTTTGTTTTTGCAGTTTTTGGCCAAGGGCGGGTTCCCACCTCCGCTATAAGGGGCCAGCGCCCTACTCATTTGAGTCACAGGCGCTGCCCTTGTGTTTTGATTCTATGATAAATTATACCTTTAAAAATACTGATTATCCCCACCATTCATTACTTCACTTAACAAGCATCTGAGTGCCTATCATGTCCAGGCATTGCGATGGGAGTAGGACATACAGTGCTACAGTGAAATAAAAAAAGAGTCCTGCCCCCAAATTGCTTATGATAAATGGCAGAGGTCAGCAACTTTTTTTTTCTGTAAAGGTCCAGACAGTAAATACTTTAGGTTTGGGGGGATACATATTATCTCTGTTGCACCTTCTTCTTTCCTCCTCCTCCTCCTTCTCTTTTGGAGATAGAGTCTCACTTTGTTCTCCTGGGTAGAATGTCATAGCATCTTAGCTCACAGCAACTTCAAACTCTTGGTCTCAAGTCATTCTCTTGCCTTAGCCTCCCAAGAAGCTGGGACTACAGGTGCCTACTACAATGCCTGGCTAGTTTTCTTTTCTTTTCTTTTCTTTTTTTTAGTAGAGATGGAGGGTTTGGGGGATTTCACTCTTGCTCAGACTGGTCTCTAACTCCTGAGCCCAGGCAATCCACCCACCTCAGCCTCCCGGAATGCTACAATTACAGGCATGAGGCCTCCACTCTCAGCCTCTCTTCCTCTTCCTTCTTCTTCTAATTCTTTAAAAATGCAAAAAACATTCTTATCTTGAGGACTATACAAAAAGAGGCCATGGGTCAGACTTGGCCTATGACCTAGTTAGCTGGGTCCTATGGAAGAAACAAATTTTTTAAAACTACCAATTATCATATCTTTATTATGAATAAAGATGTGTTTACAGCACTTGAGAATTCTCTGACTGGGAAATCAGGGCTTCTAGGAAGAGGCAATGATAAATAAGAGTCAGAGTTATAGGAGGTGAAAGGTATTTGAGGCAGAGGGAGCTGCCTGTACAGAGGCACCAAAGCTTGGAGAGCTTGGTTTATTTTAGAAACTGCAGAAGGGGAAAACTGAGCCTTAGGGAAGTTGTTTACTCAAGGTCACACAATTAGTAAGTGATGGTGCCTAGCATGTTAACCCAGGTATATCTGACACAAACCTGTGCTCTTTGCCACTGTGTCATATTCCTGCCCTAGACCAGCAAATATATCTAAGGTGTTCTTCCAGTATTTGCAAATCAGCAGCTCCACTTGGCTCACTTCTGATTTCTCCGGGGATGAAAGGGACAAAGTTCTAAAAGGGCTCACAGACCTTAAAAATGAGACACTGAATCAATTATCATTAATGTTGGATTGTCTAAATCAGAACTCTAGCATTCCCTTTAAAAAGTAACTCTATGCCCCCAATAAAATATGGCACACATTGCCCAAATTCAAGGAGTTTGCTTGTTTCATCCTTACAGAAAGGTTTTGTTTTGGGGGGCGGTTTTTGGTAGCTATGCTCTAGCACTGCTGTAATGTAATTTCTTACCTTTTCATTATAGATTTAGGCATTTATAAGGAATGGCGATTTGTGGCTTAGACTACATATGATGATTGATCTAAATACTGTTCCCATTTTCATCACTCACATCGATGACCCTTGGGCAAGTGAGTTCACTCAGCACGGATTGAATCTGTCAATTTTTCCTTGATTGCTTGGTGCATTTTTATAGAGGTAGCATGGTTTGACAAGTTAGATTGGCCATGTAGCAATTACTCTCTGTAGAACACTCACCTTAAAGCCTGCTATATACTCTTTTTTTTTTTTTTTTTTTTTTTTTTTTTTGAGACAAAGACTTCCTATGTCGCCCTTGGTAGAGTGCCGTGGCGTCACAGCTCACAGCAACCTCAAACTCTTGGGCTTACGAGATTCTCTTGCCTTAGTCTCCCAAGTAGCTGGGACTACAGGTGCCAGCCACAACATCTGGCTATTTTTGTTGTTGTTGTCGCACTTGTCATTGTTGATTTTAGCTGGCCCGAGCTGGGTTCGAATATGCCAGCCTCAGTGTATGTGGCTGACGCCCTACCCACTGAGATACCAGTGTCACCCCTGCCATGTACTCTTGAAGTCAGCAAGAATAGAAGTTGAAATGAGGAGCAGGAGGAAAGGGAAATGGTCCAACCTTGCTTTTCTTGGCCTTTCAACAGTCAGTGTTTTTTGTTGTTGTTGTTGTTGTTGTTTGAGACAGAGTCTCACTATGTCCCCCTCGGTAGAGTGCTGTGGCATCCCAACTCACAGCAACTTCAAACTCTTGGGCTTAAGCGATTCTCTTGCCTCAGCCTTCCAAATAGCTGGGACTACAGACACTCACCACAACACCCAGCTATTTTTTAGTTGTAGTTGTCATTGTTTTTTGGCAGGCTGGATTCAAACCTGCTAGCTCCAGTGTATGTGGCTGGTGCCCTAGCTGTTGAGCTACAGGTGCCAAGCCACAGTCAGTGATTTTTAAACAAAGTTATGCTTTTCACCCAAGGAGCTCCTTCAAAATAGAGTCTTGGTCCTATCCCAAACCTTCTGCAGAGGTAAGGCCTAAGAATATGTATTTTTTTTAACAAGCTCCCCAGTTTAAGAACCACTATCATGTGGGAACAGACAGGTAGGTGCCCAATTAACTAATTGTATTTAATATATCAGATATTCCTGGTCTATGCATAGAAATTCGGCTTAAGAAGAAAATACATAGTTTACTGTTCTAATGTTTCAGTTATCCATGCTTTAAAATGGGCTTTTATTCCAGCAATGAGTACAATGACAATGCTCTTTAGTGCTCTACTCCCAGAAGAAATGGAAGGAACAGCAAAGCGAGAGCTCAATCTATATTCAAAATAAGGTTATATATTTCAATAAGTTAAAGATAGAATACAGGTTATGTCCTCATGTTCCTCTATATCCCAAGATAGCAAAGGCATACAAAACATAAGCTTCACCTGTTACGATGAGGACTTAGAAAAGAAAAAGAACCGAGGACATGATACAGGCAAATAGTGAAAGGTGGAGAAAAAAGCTATTAGAAAGTCCAAAAAATTTTAAATCTGATAAAGAAAGAAAATATAATTTAAGTTAGGGCCTAATTCTTGAACCAGAAGTGAATGCTAATGACATAGTCACAATAATGTAAACGCTAGGGACTGCTTTGAACTTTTGGGTTAACCTACGAAGTGCCGAGACCTCACTTTGATTATAGAAACAATGCAAAAGAAAAGTACAAATGCAGAAAGCTGGGAGGTTAAAATAAGAGAACTGAAAGAATACGTAATAAAAGTACCACATCCATAATATGTAAAATTCAGAGAAACTGATAGAGGAAACAAAATAACTATATAATTACAGTAGATGAAGGAGAAAGGGGAGAAGAAATAATAGACGTAAGATCTAGTGGCCTGGGCATTTTATGTGGAGAGAGGAGGAAATAACTGGAAGAAGAAACAGCTAAACAAGTTAAAGAGGTTGCCCTGGAGAGCAGAAATAATGCGATGTGTTGTGACGGAGCGCAAGCGTCTTGCTTTTCATCATAAGCCCTCCTGTACTCTGTTTTGACCCTGTGTATGTACTCCTTTGGTAAATATTTTCTAATTATTTAAGAAATTAATCTTTTTGGGTTTCGTTAGCTTTTTGTCCAATGAAGATGGTCACTGTGGATAATAATGGGACTTAGATCAGAAAAAAAATCAAAGAATAAGCATTTGTTTAACACAGTATGAGCCGAGAACCCTGACAGGTGCTGGGGGGGGCGGGGGTGCTCCTATAGTGTTTAAGACACAGTCTCTACCCACAAAAAGCTTAAAATCCAGTTGGGCAAAGCTCATCAATACAAGAAGCAATGAGTGAAAATACGTAGTAAAATGCTGAATTATCAGATTGCTAAATTATGCCCACTAGAAAATATGATAGCAAGAAAGTGAAGTTAGTTTGGATTGAAATTAGGGAAGGCTCCAGGTCAAGCTGGAGCTTGTTTTTGGACTTAAATAATGGAAAAGATAGGAATAGGTTAAGAGAGAGGGGAGATTTACACGAGGAAAAGGCAACATGAACAATGGATTGGAGAAGAACTTTTTCTTTCTAGTTATATATATTGGGTAGAAATTTTTATCTCTCAAATACCACTGAAAAGCTCTTTCTCTTTAAATCTTCCCAATATAACGATTTTCTCTGAGTGGATTATTTTTTTTCTTGCTGACACTGCAGTAAATTTTCTGTCGCTTTGCAGAATGGGAGCTGCCATTTACTAAATGAGCTCTTCTCTTTTCCGTGCTCCTTTGTGCCAAGTCTTAATAAAGACAGATGGGTTTCCCCCATCGTGCTGCTGCTTCCCATCTCAGGCTGATGAATATGAGACTAAGAGCCTGACCCCTTCATTGTCAAGTAATAGAAAAGGCTTCATCCTTATTTATTGCCATCCTTTAATTACTAGGGGGAAAGTATCAATTAAGGAGCAAAGCTTTTAAAAAATCATTCCGATAACTCCAGCATATCTAGGCAAATTAAAATCTTATTTTTTCTTTCCTATTTTCTCTTCTTTGGTGGTGGGAGGAATGAAGGTGGTGGGGTGATTGACATTGTTTAGGTCAAATGTAATTAATAGGAACCCACCTTGAAATATTGCACTTGAGAATGTACATGTCAAAATTCACGTCATTAGAGAGCTACCGATTCAAATATTGGGGCTCAATAGAATGAGAAATTTAGCCAAGTTATTAGACTTGACTTTACTGGTTATTCTGGGAGCTCTTTCTAGATACAGGGGAGTGCACCAGGCTTTAGAGTGGTTTCCTGGTACTAACCCTGAAGATCACCTTTATAGTGTAGTTGTTGACTCCATAAACCCTTTTTTTGTTGTTGCAGTTTTTGGCCGGGGCTGGGTTTGAACCCGCCACCTCCGGTATATGGGGCCAGCGCCCTACTCACTGAGCCACAGGCACCGCCCTCCATAAACCTTTTGAGAGAAAGTGTTTCTCCCTAGGTGTTGTGATGTAATGTGGGAACACCAGGATACCTTTCACCCCATTCACCCGAAATTATCCCCTCTTATTTTTAGTTGCCTAAAATCTAACAAGTCATTCATTCATTCATTCCTTGGTGGTAAGTTTGCTTCTCTGTGGAGGGTGGGTGTTGAACCTGTGGCCTGTGGGCCACACACTTACTGATTTTATGAGGGCCTTTCTTTTTTTTTTTTTTTCTGTAGAGACAGAATCTCATTTTATCGCCCTCGGTAGAGTGCCGTGGCGTCACACAGCTCACAGCAACCTCCAACTCCTGGGCTTAGGCGATTCTCTTGCCTCAGCCTCCCCAGTAGCTGGGACTACAGGCGCCCGCCACAACGCCCGGCTAGTTTTTTTTTTTTTTTTTTGCAATTCGGCTGGGGCCGGGCTTGAACCTGCTACCGTCGGTATATGGGACCGGGGCCCTACTTGATGAGCCACAGGCGCCGCCCAGGACCTGTCTTTCTTCTCTGTGGTGGCAGATGTAAGGAAAAGGATGCATGGACCTTTTTGTTTGTTTGTTTTGCTCATCAGCTTCTGTTGGTGTCTGTGTATTTAAGATGTGGCCCAAGATAACTCTTATTCTTCCAATGTGCAGCAGAAAAGGAAAAAGGTTGGACACTCCTGAATAGCAGTCCAGCTTAATTGCATCTGCCTCTCAGGTCAGACTTTGTAATTCCAATCAGCTTCTAACATTTCAGTGTGACTTAGTTTGTCTGATTGCTTGTGTGTGTGTGTCTGATGATTTTTTCAAACTAACATCAATTTTTTCCTTTTGTTTAAATTTCTGATTATTAAATCTATACTGTAATTTGTATGTATGAAATCTGTCATGTATATAAGAGCATATGGGACATATGCATATTGTTTAGGGAACAATAATGAAACGACTACCCATTTATCCACTATCCAGCCTAAGAAGTAGAATATAATCAAAATTCAAAAATAAAAAAATTTTTAAGACACAGTCTCACTCTCTTGCCCTGGGTGGAGTGCCAGGGCATCATAGCTCACAGCAACCTCAAACTCTTGGGCTCAAGCGATCCTGCTGCCTCAGCCTCCCAAGTAGCTGGGACTACAGGTGCTTACCACAATGCCCGGCTAGTTTTCATTTTTATTTTTTTTCTTTTTTCTTTTCTTTGTAGAGACAGAGTCTCACTTTATTGCCCTCGGTAGAGCGCTGTGGCATCACAGCTCACAGCAACCTCCAATTCCTGGTCTTAGGCGATTCTCTTGCCTCACTCTCCCGAGTAGCTGGGACCACAGGCGCCCGCCACAACGCCGGCTGTTTTTTTGTTGCAGTTCGGCGGGGGCCGGGTTTGAACCCACTACCCTCAGTATATGGGGCTGTCACCCTACCCACTGAGCCACAGGTGCCTCTCCCGGCTAGTTTTTAATTTTTTATTTTTTTGAGACAGAGTCTCACTATATCACCCTTGGTAGAGTGCCTGGCATCACAGCTTACAGCAAACTCAAACTCATGGGCTTAAGCGATTCTCTTGCCTCAGCCTCCCAAGTAGCTGGGACTACATCTGCCACAATGCCTCGCTATTTTTTTGTTGTTGTTGCAGTTGTCGTTGTTTAGCATGCCAGGGCTGAGTTCGAACCTGCCACCCTCGGTGCATATGGCTGGCACCATAACCACTGTGCTATGGGCGCAGAGCTCTGGCTAGTTTTTAGAGACAGAGTCCCACTCTTGCTCAGGCTGGTCTGGAACTCCTGAGCTCAAGCAATCCACCCGTCTCAGCCTCCCAGAGTGCTAGGATTACAGGTGTTGAGCCACTGCGCTCGGCCAATAATAAAAATTCTTGAAGCACCTTTTTTACAGAAGTAACTATTATTTTGAATTTTGTGTTTGTCATCCCCTTGTTCTTCATCATGTATGTATGTCTAAACAATGTTGTTTAGGGTTTATGCACATTTTTGATATCTATATATATGGATTTACACTGTGTATATTTTTCCAAAACTTTTTCCCCGCTCAATATTATGTTTGTGAGATTCACTCATGGTGATGTGTGGGGCTTCGTTTTTACTGCCTAAATATTCTATTTTGTAGTTATACCATAATTTATCCATTCTCTTGTCAGATGTTTACTTTGGTTAAAAGACCTTTTTTTTTTTTTTTTTTTGTAGAAACAGAGTCTCACTTTATCGCCCTCGGTAGAGTGCCGTGGCGTCACACAGCTCACAGCAACCTCCAACTCCTGGGCTTAGGCGATTCTCCTGCCTCAGCCTCCCGAGTAGCTGGGACCACAGGCGCCCGCCCCAACGCCCGGCTATTTTTTTGTTGTTTTGCAGTTCTGCCGAGGCTGGGTTAGAACCCTCCACCTTTGGTATATGGGGCCGGCGCCCTACTTGGTGAGCCCCAGGCACCGCCCTGGTTAAAAGGCCTTTTTAGTTAGTGGTGAAAGGTGAGGGTTCAATTTCAATCTTCTACAGGTCGCCAGCCAGGTTTCCCAGCACCATTTGTTAAATAGGGAGTCTTTTCCCCACTGAATGTTTTTAATTGGCTTGTCAAAGATCAGATAGCGGT
>CAUYRH010038958.1:0-37141 GCA_963574655.1 Perodicticus potto | reverse complement strand
GTCACCTCATCATGCTCTCGGGTTGCAGCACATCCAACTTTCTAGAAACCCTTGTGTGTCATTTCTGGCTGAACCCTGTTCCAAGCAGAACTGACCCAGAGGACAGCGTCCCAGGCATTAACTGATGCAGCAGATGAAGTTGCTCCCGCAGGTGCCCACAGGTGTGTGTTTAGTGACGTCCTAGTGCAGTCATTTTACATGTTTTCATGATGGCTCAGCGGTCCATTTTACATGTTTTCATGATGGCTCCGTCAAGAGGTGAGATTTTTGAGGTCGCGTTTGGAGGCAGAAATTTTAGTTTGTGAGATGATTCACTTGCAGGTAGCCAGGACAGTTGCCTACTGTTAGTAGAATAGTCTTTTTCTTCTTTCTTCTTTCTTTTTCCTCTTCCTCTTCCTCCTCCTCTGCTTCCTCTCCCTCCTCTCCTTCTCTTCCTCCTCGTCAATACTCCTTACCCACTCCTCAAACAGGACACCAGTCAGCCATGCTTATTTGTTTGATCCCCAACTGATCAGGAGGTCTTCAGGCTTCAGGTTCTTGAACACACATGGTTTTGCCAGTTTACCGATCGCCAAGGGTTTTCGTTTCTCTCCAGCTGAGCTAGCACAGAGCAGAGCTGTGAAAAGCTCTTTAGAAAGATTTCCACCCTTACATTTGTCATCCTTCATGACGAGGCTTCTTTCAGTCATCTTCTTGAAAAAGAGTCTGCGCCTATCAGCATTAAAGACATCATCACCTTTGAAGCCTTTGGTGAAGTTTGGGACCTTTTTGGTCAACTCTTCCACACTTTCTACTAGAACTTCATTGGATTCACCATACAAGATTTTCTGGGAGATTCTTGTGTTACAGTTTAAATTTCTTGAGCCAACCCCTTGATGCTTGGAAAGGTGCCACCCTGAGTTCTTGTGCAAATTTTTTAGCAACTTCTTGGATTCCTGGCCTGGAGATTCCAGCATAACTGCCCTTGTTGGTTTGAAACAGCTTAACGTGGCTCCACTGACTCCCTTGAGGAGTTTCCTCCTTTTCCTCTGTAGGTCTCTGCTTTCCGTACCATAGCTCTGCAAGTACTCACGTTGGCAGTTTGGGGTGTTCTAACCGTATAGTTTGGTCTTGCTGTTACCAAAATGCTCCATCCTCTTTCTTTGATTACTGCATTCCAGAAAATGTAGAAGATCAACCTTAATGTCAGCTCTTAGAATTTTGTCCCTTGGACTATCATGTCTCAATTAACTATAAAATTTTTCAGTAATTGTAAGATGTGCCTACAATTCAGACCAGTCCTTCATGCTGAAAAACATCTTCCACAACATGTGATAAACAATAGGACATTAGGCTAATCCAACAAGTGATAATAATAAAACATGAAAAAAGAACTTATTCTAAAGAAAAAGCAATACAACTAAGAGGCAAAGCCCACACCGTCTAGCCTTTGGTGTAGAGTGGACTCAACTGGTCAACTTATGTAAGGTGAATTAACATTGTGTGTCACAGTGCAAGTGGTCAAGATACAACTTACAGAGGTGGTCAAAGTAGAGAGGTCAGTCTTCCATTGAGCACTTGTCATGCACATCCCGTGTATGAAATTAGTTCATCTTAAGGAAGTGGTCAATGTGGAGAAGTGGTCAACTATGGAGGCCGCCTACCCAGCTACTATATTAATGAATAAGAACGAAATTCTGTGTTAAAAACAGCCAGGGACTCATAAGGTCAGCAGGATCTCAACCAAGAGAATGGAATGTAAATTCATAAATGGTGAACTCTGTAGAATTAGGCTTCAGCCAGCCACTCAGCTTTTTTAATTCCCTGAGGAATTAGCAAAAGAAGAGAGGAGAGAAAGCTTCTGGCTAACCGGCTTGGTGGAGGCGCAGAGTGATACTGATGGTCAGTAATTACCTGAGGAGGTGAGAAGATGATCTGGGATCAAACGTGAGGCTCTAAGCACCAGAAAATAGGAAGTGAAGAGAAAGACTAGGCATCCGGGTTTCTGACTCTTTTATTTATTTTTATTTTTTTTAACTTCATTCAAATTAACAGGAGAGTATAATATTTAAGTCACAGTGGTCTCACTTCCAGGGTAAAGTTCCATTTGTAGAAGAGCCCCTCCCCCAGGGGGCGTGTTACACACCCTCACAGAGTGCACATTAGGGGAGATCCCACCTCATGCCCCACCTCCTTCTGCTGTACATCTCCCCCCCACCCCTAAACTGGGCTACATTGGTGTTTTATTGTTCTAAGGAACATGTAATTGTTTATATATTTATTTCATATTAGTATGGAGTACATTGGATATTTCTCTTTCTGTTCTTTTGATACTTTAGTAAGAAGAATGTTTCAACTCCATCCAGGTAAATGTAAAAGATGTAAAGTCTCCATTTTTTTAATGGCTGCATAGTATTCCATGGTCTACATCTATGACAGTTTGTTGATCCATTCATGGGTTGATGGACACTTAGGTTGCTTCCACAACTTGGTAATTATGAAGTGAGCTGCAATAAACATTCTAGTATGAATGTCTTTGTGGTAAAATGATTTATGCTCTTCTGGGTGGATACCTAGTAATGGGATTGAGGGTCAAATGGAAGGTCTACATTTAGATCTGTGAGGATTCTCCATACTTCTCTCGAAAAGGGCTGAGATTTTTGATTCTTTTAATATCTAAACCTAGCTTCCTACCTCATTTCTTCTCTCTTAGGGAGACAAATTACTGTTTATATTCAGGCTTCAGCATTCTCAGCTCTTCTCTCCAAAACTGCAGAGGTAAGCAAGAGCTGTTTTCAGATCGTCCTACCCAGATACTCCCTCCTTCCACCTCCAGCAAGAACCCACAACATCACCTACCTTTGGTTTGAGACACGGTGACCCAGCGCTGCAAAGTCTAACCCACTCCTCAGCCCCACGCTCTGTGCTCCTCCACAAACACACCTAAAGGCACTTAAAGGTGCAGCTAAAGGCAGACGATTTAAGGCAAACTTACAGGATCCTTCCTTCCCCTGACCTCCACCTTCCCAGCAAAGACATAAATTGGAGTCTCCCGACGTCTGAAGTGTCTTCCTTTTAAACTTCGGAGTAAATGCAAATCTTTAACAAACTAGAAAACCTTCGCTAACAAACATGCTGTATTTTTCTTCTTCCTTTGTAAAAATTAAATCTTTTTGCTTATTGTCACATCATTTACTAGCAGGTGCTTTAAGAACAGTGTAAACATTTAACTTGGAAAATTTCTGGATGAGAGCTGTACAGGGAAAATCATGTTACAAGTAGATTCGATTGGTGACTTAGTTCAGGATGCTACGGCACAGCACTGTAGACTGGGTGGTGCAAGCAACAGAAACTTATTTCTCACAGTTCTGAAGGCTGGGAAGTCTAAGATCAAGGTGTCTGCAGATTCGGTGTCTGGCGAGGGGTCTCTTCCTGGTTTGCAGAAGGCTGTGTCCTTGCTTGGCAGAGAGAGATTGATTAATCATGATGAATCTCTCTCCTGTCTCTTTTAAGGACAGGAGCCCTGTTCAAGAAGATTTCACTCCCATGACTCAATTACCTCCCAAAGGTTTCAACTCCAAATACCATCACACTGGGGACTTAGGCTTCAACATATGAATTTGGCATGAGAGTGGGACGAAGACATTCATTTGCACAACAGTTGGTAAGTAGTGGCCATGTGGTGTAATGGAGCCTCACTGGACTTGGGGGTCATCTAAGTTATAAAAGTCACTAATTCATTGAATGATCTCGAACTCTTTGGGCCTATATTTTCTTCTGTATGAAATGTCAGAATAGATGTTATGGGGTTATTTTGAGAGTCAAATGAGATAATATACTACATATATGAAAATGCTTTTATTATAAAAAGCCAGACCGTATAAGTGTGTTTTTGTAGCTACCACTTAACATACCACCTACTTCATCAGTATCCTCTCTTGTCCCACAATTCTGGCAATCGCCCAGGGGGCCGCCCCCCACTGGTTTTGAAGGACCTGACCAAACTCTAAGCCACTTTCTGCTCCCCCCAGTCCATTTTCCTCTACACACCCTTGAACAGAGGTACCTGGAAAAATACGTTGTAAAGCAACTTATAGGATTCTCTACTTTTGCCTCTACCCTACAACTTCCCAGTAAAGAAAAAAACTCAGTGCTAACCTGTCATGAAAAGCTTGCTTTTATAAACAATAAAATATTTTCAGTATTACGCTTTGAAATGCTCTCATCTTAACATTGATGAAATAAAGCAAAAATTAACTGGAAATGAGTTATCAAGGAGACATACCTCTTTTAGTATTGTTTCTCCCACCTACATATAGGAAGGAAGAAAAAAGCTGGATGAGATTAGGGCTAAGATTTATTGAACACATTCTATGAGTAAAGCATTCTGCTAAGTATTGCCAGATAGAAAGTCAAAAGCATGACTCATTCAGAAATGAAGTGAGTCCGTGTCAAATGTTTAACTCATTAATGACGAAACCAGCAGAATGGTTCAAAAAGAATTAGAAAAATTGAAGTATTTATAGAGCCTGAAAAACAAGGAAGAATGTTTGAATAAGATTTGTAATTTAGTTACAAAACTCATCCATGTCATGGAGGCAGTTACAGCATAAACTTGGAGAGGTATTTTCACCTCCAAAATCATTTTCATTCCTTCTGTATTGCTCTTTGACAATTTTTTACAGTTTTTTATGCGTTAACTTCTGCACTTACAGAGTTGTAAAATATCCCTAATCAGGAAATAAGAGTCAAAAGTACCCGCGTGAGAGTCGCGTAATTACTCAGTTCTACACTCAAGCCCTGCTCAACTATGAAAGGCATACTAACTTGAATTATTATACTTACCGGTACTTTATGCAAATTATAGGGAAGACTTTCATATTCATTATTTTATGATACCTACACAATTCTGAAAAGCGGTTATTATTAATCCCATTTATATAGATGAGGAAACTGAAATTCCAGATCAAGAAATTCGTCCAAATTCAATATAAAAAAAGATGACCTGGATCTGTGTAACCACAAGCTCCTTTGCTCCTCTTGCTATAATGTATACATTGACAAAAAGAAAAATGTTTTAAAATTTGTATTGAGATACAATATTCATACAGTAGTAAAGTGCTTTATTTATTTATTTCTTTATTTATTTATTTTCGAGACAGGGTCTTGCTCTGTCACCCAGGCTAGAGTGCGGTGGTATCGTAGCTCACTGCAGTCTCAAACTCCTGGGCTGGAGGGATTCTCCCACCTCTGCCTCCCTAGTAGCTAAGGACTACAGTTGTGCACCACCATACCTGGCTAAATGTTTTTACTTTTGGTGGAAATGGAGTCTTGCTATGTTGCTCAGGCTGGTCTCAAAGCTCCTTGGCTCAACTGATACTCCTGTCTCAGCCTCCCAGAGTGCTAGGATTACAGGCATGAGCCACTGCACCTGCCTTGATGACTTTTTGAATGTGTACGTATGTGTGTATTCTAGCCAAACATGTTACCACGACCCAGACCAAGAGGTAGAATAGTTCTAGTACCCCAGAGGGTCTCTTACACCCCTTTCCACTGAATGGCCACCATCCTCACTATCTCCAGATAGCCATTTATTTGACATCATCAGCATAAACTAGTTTTGCCTATTTTTCATAAAAAATGGGATCACGCAGTATTTTTTGTATTCTCTTATGTCTGTCATTTTCCTTTCATAACAATGTCTGTGACATGCGCCTGTATTGTTACATGTAGCAGCATGTTTTGACTTTCTGGTATTTCAGTGTATGAGTATATACCATAACTTATTTGTCTATTCTCTTGCTGAAGAACATTTGTTGGCAATTTCTGGCTATAATGCATAAAACTATTAAGCCTTTCTGAGGGTATAAGCCAACATTTTTGAAGATTGTATACTCAAGAATAGAACTGTTGGATGGTATGCTATATGTTTGGTTCATTTTAAAAGATTCTGTCAAACATTTTTTCCCAAAATGCTCATCCTTGTTTACAATCCCACCAGAAATGTGTGGGAATTTCAGCTGCTCCGCATCCTCACCAACGCTTGATATTATTACTCTTTTTAATATTAACTGATCTGTGATATGAATGGTAGTTCTCTGCATTTCAATTTGGTATCTAAACAGTTAGAGAAGAAAAAGAATTTGATAGTTCCATAAAGCATTAGGTTTAAGAGAGTGAAAGCATATCAACAGTGTCTGGAGTGAATGGGTGGGTCCGTGCTCCAGTCTGGGGTGCTGCTGTGACAGTTGAGTGTAACACTGAAATGAAGTTACGCCTTTCTGACACATTCCTTTCTGCTCATTTCGGGTGCCACTATCTTGATGGCATGCCCCACTCAAATCTGCTTGGTATAAATACTTATTAACATGACAAAGGCTCTTTAAATTTAGCACTAAGCATATAAAAAGACTAAATTATATAAAGAACTATGCATATTTAAATATAGCCACAAATATAAACACATCACACTACAATTAAAACAGAGGTCTCCGAGGGAGACACCAAGTGCCCAGCGCTCACTCGCGTGTGCAAATGGTGCTGACTACACACTTCCCTTTTTCTGCTCTGCGTGGGGCTTTTTGTGCTGGTTCCACACCTTTGACCTCAACCAAGGCAGATTCACCAATTTACCATTACAGAGACAGCCTCTGTTTCTGCAGATACCCTGAATTTAAATGTTAAACAGTCCACAGTTGTATTTCCGCAGTTGTTTTTGTTCCCGCTGCACAAGCTAATACAATTTGGGACTGTAAAGCAGGCTGCCAGCTCCTTATACGACTGTGGGTGATGGACAGGTGGCTGTGGGTTTTTTGACAGGAAGGGAACAATTGAACTGCCGGCTTCCTATCTCCTTTCCATCGCTCACCAGCTCCTCAGCAGGTCCCTCAGCCTCCCTGTACTCCCAGCTCCTGCCTTATGGGGCTGGGGATCAAATGAACTTTTGTTCTTAAAGCTCAAGGGTGTCTCTCTCACACCCGCAAACCCTGCGGACAGTCCTCACTCGCCCGCTCAGAACTTGCCTGTTTGGATTCCGTGGGCCCTTTGTGAATGTCCCACCCGAGATCCTTACACCTTGTCACACCAGCTTACACACGACGCTCCTAATTTCAGAGGAGCAGGACACAGCCCCGAGGCTGAATCTCCAATACAGGATGCTCAGTTAGAGAAACCAGGCTGGAGAGGCTGCAGCTTGTGTGAGTCCACGCATTAATAGCTGGTGCCCTAGAGAGAGCAAAACTATACAGATAAAACAGATCCGTGGTTGCCAGGAACTGGAGGTTGGGGGAGGAGCTAACTGTAAGGGGTGCGAGAATTTGGGGGGCTGATGCAGCTGTTCCTGTATCTTGATCTCGATGGTGGTTACATAGTTGTGTTTTTCAAACTCACATAACTATACTTTTAAAAGGGTAAATTTTGCAGTATGAGAATTACACCTTAATTTTTTTTTATGGGAAAAGAACAAGATGTACCATGGACTTTTGTTTTTTTGTTTTTTTTTTTAATCAGAAAAGCTTTACTATGAGTTATTCAATTACACATAAAGAGTCTCTTTGAATATGTGCTGAACCTAGGACTCAAGCTGATTATTATGGTTCTAGGAGCAGATTTCCAACAGTCCTGAAACTTTACCAGTTGCATGATGCTTTTGGAGATTTTTATTTTTTTTTTTTTTCTGAGTCTCTCTTACCTGGGCTAGAGTGCGCTGATGTCATCGTAGCTCACAGCAACCTCAAACTCCTGGGCTCCAGCTCTCCTGTCTCAGCCTCCCAAGCAGCTGGGATTACAGGCACCTGCCAACACACCCAGCTAGTTTTTCTATTTTTAGTCGAGATGGAGTCTCAATCTTGCTTAGGCTGGTGTTGAACTCCTGAGCTCAAGTGATCCTCAGCCTCCCAGAGTGTTGTGAAGGATTTATGGAAGTATGAAAATTCTTGTAAAAATGGACCAAGGTGAGTTTCTCACATCTGGTGAAATCACCACTCCACCAGCGTAGCCTCATATGTAGCTGAATGTGCCGGTCCCAGGAGCTGGGGACCTGAAAGCCTGCACCTCAGTCCAGAGGCATGACACCCTGTCTTCTGCTTTACCTCTGGGATTTTATAAATTCAATCCCTTATTTTTTCATTAGGAAATTTTGTTCCTGCGCTGTCTGTTGGATCTTTCCTTCAGCCCTGTCCCCTGTGACATCTGTGAACAGTTCCATACAAAACCTTCCTTCCACAGAGCATCAGATGTGGCTCCCAGGGCCTGCTCAGCGGCTAGCTCTTTGTTGGGCTTAATCTCAGTTCCCCATTCTGGGTGCAGCCCCCGTGGTTCCCATCTTTTGTGCCCCCTTTTCCCTCTGCATAGCCCCCTCCTCTGTCCTCCACCTTCACTGGTTCCTCAGCCTACTCAAGCCCACTGCGTCTTAGCTTTGCTCCTTGAACTTGTGGCTGACTTGTACCTCATGTCATTGCCTCTGGCCTTTTCCTGGATGGAGCTGACCATAGTTTGCACCCCACTATGTGCACTGTGTGTGGAGGGGAGCTACCTCCATGGGGCTGCCCCCAAGCCGAGCAACCAGGAGAGCAGTGAGACCTTGCAGCCCGCCATGGTGACTGCCTTCTAGCCCATCTCCTGGGCTTCTCTGTCGGTTAGTGACATTAGGGAAACAAATCTCCCACCTTGCAATATTCTGAGCCTTAAAACTAGGTTGTCACACATGTATAACACCTAAAACGTCATCTCCTCCCACAGCAAACTCAGATTCATTGGAGCCCTCATGTATCTGGTCAATTTTTTCCAAAAGTAGAGATCATGGTCACACCATTAGGAGTGACCACAAATGTGTCATATGATACTCAAGAGCAACATGATGAGTCAGGTTGGCGAGTGGGATGGGCGGCTCCATACAGGTGCATGAATGGGCAGCAAAACTACCCAATCTGAGACCCGCCGCTGAGACAAGTGAGGTGGAGAGAGGCCGAGGACGGCCACACAGGGGCCGTCACATGCTGAGCAACGGTGCCGGCGGCACTGCGGGAATCAGCCGTGATGGGCCCCTCTCCAGACTGAGTCAACCTGCAGCCGTCGGCCCCGGAATACACACTGTGAAGTGTCTCCTGGTGATTCTGACAGGTGGCTCGGTTTCCTCTTTACCCCGCCCGACAAAAAGCCTGGCACTGTTCCGTATCATTCATATCTCCTCACAGCAGCCCTGCTGGTTGATCCTATTATTACCCCGTGTTACAGACAAGAATGCAGAAGCGTGGAAAAGCCACACAGCCAGTGGTGGTGTCTGCATCTGAACCCGGGTAAGCTGGCTTCAGAGTCCACAGTAATACTTCAGCAGAACTGTTCAAAGTGAACCAAATAAGCAGAACACGAGGGCACACGGACATAGGAGAGTAGAAGAGGTGAGCGATAAATGAGGCCATCATCCTGTAGGAATTAGGAAGTTACTGTGAGAAGCAGGCCCGGCGTTCAGCAAACATAAACAGATTCAGTGAAATGCTTTCCTTTGGGGCTGTACAATGATAACCGTGGCCTCCACAACAGCTCTAGACAAAGGCAATTCCATCAGGAAGAAGAAATTGTGTCCAGTGGTCTATATCTGAAAAAATACATGAATGTATTTAA
Source organism: Perodicticus potto (assembly GCA_963574655.1). Classification (NCBI taxonomy): domain Eukaryota; kingdom Metazoa; phylum Chordata; class Mammalia; order Primates; family Lorisidae; genus Perodicticus; species Perodicticus potto. The sequence goes on along the minus strand of CAUYRH010038958.1, from coordinate 27,541 downwards.
GAAAGACGTTTAACATGAGAAGGTAATTGTTCATACGCAGCTACCCGGAAAATCCCATCAAGAAAAACAATCTGGTCTCCCAACATGCTCCTTAGTCTAGTTTCCGATTCACTGTACGTTACCTGGCTGCCGTCTCCTTTCTGTCCAACCCAGATCGCCACCATGACGTCATGTTTATTTGCCCTCTCCTGCCCTAAGCCACAATGAAATTGAGATCCTTGAAAAATCCTGCTATTCAGAGCCAGGACACTCAGAGCTTATTCAGATACGAGACTATTGTCCTGATAATATCTAGTCTAGACATAGGAATTCATGAAAGAAAGGTACAAATAGAATCTTTTAGTCTGGAGTTAAAGACCTAACATACATTTTCTAAAAATCCAATTTTAATATGTTATTTTGTAGAGAAAGAAAACAAACATCTTGTCTGGGTCTTTACCAGAAAGGTTCATGGTATTTCTTCTTTCTACCTTATCCACAGCTGTCCAAGTCACACCCGACCGTAACCCAGCCTGTCACTGGCAGGCAGAGTTGCTTCTGCCCAGCCACGGGCTCTCCACATACAGACTAAAGTCCTGACAAGCCAGGCACCTGCTGTCCCAGCACAGGGGCGGCTTTTCCTGTGGTCCTACTGGAGTAGTCACTGACCTGTTCAGGGTCCACAATTTATGTAACAAGATGGTTAGTTGGTCTGCATTGCCGGAGGGATGGCTCCTGTGTGACCCTTTTTCATGGAGTATAGTTTTTTGCCCAAATTGGAGGAAAAAAGCAATTCCCTCTGGTGAATCCCGCTGCTAATCTTGTTGCCACTGAGGTAGCAGACAGCAAAGACCCACCGGTGTTATTATAAAACAGAAGAGACCAACAACCCAATTAAGTTATAATTAGGTGAACTATTTCGGGTGTTTTGAATCAATGCACTCCTTACCGTAAATCACTGGGAAGGTCTTCAGGGTAAGGAGAGGGAGGAGATGATGCTTCTGTGTACCGCAGATAAATAACTGTGGAGGGCAAGGTGCAGCCACCTACCTGCCTGTCTCGGGGTAGTTCTCGGCTCTTCCTCCTTCTCCTCTCCAGCCTCCTCCAGGCGCTCCCGGACCCTTGACCGTTAAGTGCTATGGACACGACTCAATATTCTGCGCGTGTCCACTCCGCTCTCACCTCCACCCCACTTCCCCTAAGTGTCTACCCACTTTGTCAGAGAATGGCCTTCCAGAAGGGCGACCCTCCGACGAAAGCCTCCTGTGGCTCTTGGGCCATGTAGATTGAAACACCATGCACTCCCCAGCCCCCCCCCCCAGCCCGGCTGCTCCCTCCGCAGCGCCCCCCACCGCGCACCTGGCCTTGGCACCCACTGTGCCCTGTGGCTCCCAGAACGGGCCGTACTCCACCCACCTCGCCCTCAGCTGCTGCCTGTGTTCTCAAGACGGTCATGGAGGGTGAAGGACCTGGCCCTCCCCACTGTCCTCTCCGCTGTTCTCTCGGCCCCTCCCTGCATGGCTTATGTGGCTGTCCCAGCTACTCGCCGGAGTGACTGCACATGTGCAACTGGCTGAGGTAGAAACAGGGACTAGTTTCATCCACATGCTGCCACGGCTGTGTTCCCTCTGCTGTCTTCATCCTCTGCACCCCAACCCCAGCAACACTTCCTTCTATGTCACAACTCTCCAGGCACCGTGGGTGTCACAAGAGTCTGGTCCTGTTCGCTATCTATGGGGTTCAGACCTCTCTTCCCCCCAGGTCAGGCTGGGCCAGCCCCAGTTGGGAGGGGCGGATGGCTCCGACACTGTCCCTGACTTCTGGTGTCCCGGAGGGAAGGTGGAGCAGGAGGAGAGGCTCCCTAAGTCGCTGTCTCCTTCCCGGCTTCCTGGCAGCTCGCTGTTTGTCACAGCTGGAGGGGGGGAGGGGTCTTTTCCTCCCCTTTGTCTGAGAAAATCAAGCTTGAGATGAAACTCTTTGTCTTTAAAAAAAAAATAGGTTTGGGGGTGCAAGTGCAGGTTAGTTGCATAGCTGCATCGTGCGTGAGCACTGTGTGTGACTGTGACCCCAGCAGTGCACACGGCAGCCCCCCACCCCCACCCCTGCCGCCCAGCCTCCAGCATGTGCTGTTTCTCTCTCCACGTCCCTGTGCCCATTACTTGGCTCCCAACTGCAAGTGCTATTTGGCTTTGTGTTTCTGTAAATTCTTTGTCTTTGGGGCCATTTTTTGTTTTCTCACTATTCTAGTCATCTTTGTGTGGTTCAGTTCACTGAAGTCACAGGAAGGACCTAAAACATGCAGAGATGATATCTCTGTCCCAAACAGGTCCCTGAACATTGGCGTTTCCTTCCCAGGAGAGGCTTTTGCAGCTGGAGACACCCCCACCCCCCACCCCGGGGCCCCTCTGATGTCCGTTCCTCTTTACCCCACCCCTGACAATTTTTGCTAAAATAAATAGTACCTCTTATAGGGCTTACTGTTAGAGAATTTCACCTACTAGGCAGGGCATAAAAAAATCTTAAATGTATGTGTTCATGTGGTTACCTTTAAATGTGCTAAAAGATGCCTAATTTATTGTGGATTCTTTTTTTCTCTTATCTCCTTTAAGAATGTTTACCTAGAGGCTAAATCAGGGTATTACATGGAACAAATCACTTTAAAAATATGTAATTTTAAATCATAAATAAAAATCGGTCTATCTTTAAATTATAATTAGATCCCAGACAATCTGGCCTCGTATTTCTCGAAGCATGTTCTGAAGAGCACGGACATGTTCTGTGGCGTCAGGCTCAGTAGTCAAGTAGCTTTGGGAAACATCACATCCTCCGGAGCTCCCTCTCAGAGGGTCACCACAGACATCTAAATGTCCAAAACCCTGAGGAGTCCTGTACCAAATAAATAGAGCTAGTGTTCTTGAATCTAAGATTCTACAACATTTTTTGAGCTCTGAATTCCTTGTCCCAACTTTTCACCCTATGTAACACCCACCCATGCATCCAGTTTGGGCCTTGCTGGCTTTCCCTGAGGCAGTGCTGTGTGCTGGAAAGAAAATTTTTAAATGGCAGTTACAGAGCTTGGCTCTATATCAGTTCCCTGGGCACCGAGCTGTGTCTCTGACATCACCTCTCCAGCCTCTGTAAGACACAGGCCACTTTAGTAAGTTGAGCTCATTGCAGTGCCAGCCTTTGACAGGACAGGCATTAAAAAATGCCTTAGTGATTCAGCTGCTGAAATTCAGCAACAAAGTCCCAGCAGGCCTCTTTGTGTGCCTCTCAGTAAACCTATGGAAATTCTGCCTGAGTCACTGGAAACCTATGAAGCATTTTTCAAATGGTAGAAAGGTGTCAGGTTTTTGTTTTTGGGTTTTTTTTGGAAAAGAAAAAGAGATGAATTTTAAACCATTTGACTCTGAGATATAATGACGAAAAATCAAGGCGATGAATGACCAAGTTTGGTTTTTGTCTGTATTTGGAGTGATACGAGGTATGTTTTACACATCTTTTTCACAGGCACGCGCTCAACACAGATATTACTAAACACAGGTGACTAACCAGGCTGTGAAAATGATAGAAATCAGGATCAATCCATTTTTGCTGCAGTCTTCTCAAGTGTGTTACAAATCAATTTACAAAACAGGAGAATAGCTGCGTTGCTACTTCTCCATAGTTATTGGAAAGAGGTAAAAATTCAACATCAACCGAGTATTAGAGCATTCAGAAACTCCATTCTATAGTGATGAAACTCTCAAAGGAAGAGCATTTTTTAAAGTCCAGGTGAGGCCTGTTTTTTTGTTGTGTCCAATCTAACTTAAGTCGATGTCAGCTTTGCTCTGAGCGCGAGGGGCTGTGGCACCTGCGGGCGGGCGGCCCCCTCCAGGTGGGGGACACGCGTGCCCTTCAGCACCGCTTCTAGTCACAATGGGCTCCTCTCCTTCTCTTTTGCGTGAAAGAAAGAGCGGCCCTTTGTCCCCTTGCACACGTCTGTTTTTGTTCCCCGGCTGCTCCGAGGGCGCCTTTGTGTGCGCAGGGCGGGGATCCCACCGCACTCACCCGGCGACCAGGAAATCGGTCTCTCGGTCGCCATGGCAACGGGGCGGGTGGAAGAGGAGCAGGTTTGTCACTGTCGGGCTGTGTCCCTTCCTGGAAGCCTACAGAATGTCTACAGCGTCACGACGAAAACAGACGGCCACAGACTCCTGTTGGCCTCGAGATGGGCGGAGCGGGCGTCTCACTCTGCACCCCGGGGGTGGGGGACGCAGCGACAGGGGACGCGGGCGACAGGCGCCCTCCGGAGAGGGCGGGCTGCGAGGGGGAAGCAGGTAGCCCTTGTGTAGGGAGAGCCCTGGGGCGGGCACGGCCCTGCTTTTAGGGCGAGAGGAGGGGAGGAGCCCGGAAGAGGCCGCAGGGTGCTGTCCCCAGAAAAGCGGAAGAGTCTCTTAAGCCACCTTCCTCCCGCAGCTGCTTCTGCCGCGAGTCTCGTTTCAGACGTAGGAGAGGACAGCTGCGCGAGCTCGCGAGCCAGGTTATCTGTCACCCGCGCGCTGAGCGCGCCCTCTGCGCCCGCGTCCCCCCGGGGCAGGTGGCACCTTACAGCCCGCCAGGGGCCGCCCTGGGAGCAGCGCCGCCGGGTTCACCTGCAGGAGCTTCCGAGAGGCGCCCGCCGGGCGCAGAGCACAGCGCCTGCTCCATTATGGAAAGTTCCTACTTAATTAAAAAAAGTTTACTAGTGGTAACATCCTGACAGACCGGGACTATCACTCCGGGCACGTAGATCTCTTTTTTTATTTTTGTAAACTGAGAAATGACCTCTCATCTTCCTCCTTTTTCTTTTTTCCAACAGCAGAAGTTTACTCTTTTCCTCTTTTGAAGTTGAGATGAGCAAATTCTTGATTTCCTCCTGTTCTCCCTCCAAACAGCCCCCTTCAGGCCTCTCTCTATCTGTTCAGGGGAGTTCTCCTTACTTTCCTTCCCTCACATCCAATTCAGCTGCAAATTCTAACAGCCCTACTTGCAGAATATATCCAGAATCCAGAGGCTTTTCATCACCTTTACTATCTGTCATCCTAGTCCACGCCAACATCATCTAAACCCTAACAGCTTCCATTTTGGCTACCTACAGCCTGGTCTTACCACGCTGACCCCACTCAGTTCTTGGCCATACCCCTGTTCAGACCATTTCCCACCCCATCCCGTGGTGTGCATCGCACCCAGAATACAACCATGACCCACCGAACTCTCCCAGGTATGGCCCTGACTATTGGCCGTCTCTGTACCCAATCTGTGCATTCTGCTCTGTACACACCGACCTTCTCACTGCTCCTGGACACATCAAGCGTGGGCCAGTCTCAGGGAAAAGCATGCTGCACTTGCTGAAATCGCTCTTTCCCAGATATTACGAAGCCTCTTTCTCTCACTTCTTCCCTATCTCTGTTCAAATGTCCTCTCCTACAGGAGTACTTTTGTAACAGCCTGGGTCTTGCTGGGAAATAGAAGACACACAATTTTTAGGGGAAGGCAGGAACTAGTTACAGAGGTTTTTGCAAGGTTAAGGAAAAACAGCAGCAAGATCCGATGGCGCGGATGGCACGGCCAGGCTTAAGGAGAGCTGCAGTGCCGGAGAGCCCTGTGGGTGATCTGGGGAAGCAGTTGTGGTTATCCAGGAAGGAAACCAGGAGCACAGCCAAGAGCTGAGGAATAAACATACTGCCCTCGCTTTCTCCCCATTGGCCAAATCCAGATAGAACCTTGAAGCCAAAGGAGCCGGGGTAACGTAATGTTGAGGGCTATATATGTTACTTATTGTTGCACAGCAAATTACCCCCAAAACACAGTGGCTTGACAAATACACACTATCTCTTATAGTTTCTGTGGGTCAGGAATTTGGGATTATTTGATCTTGATATTTTCAGCCCCTGGTCTCACCTGGGATTACAGTCAAAATGTCAGTTATTTGAAGGCTTGCCCGGGCTTGGAGGATCCACTTCCCACGTGGCTCACTTTCACAGCAGGCAAGTTGCTGCTGGTTGGTAGATCTGAGGTCCTCCTACCATGGGGCCACTCCACAGAACCACTTGAGCATCCTTACGACATGGCACGTGGCTTTCCCCAGAGTGAGGGACTGAAGAGGCCAAGGTGGGAGCTATAGTGTTTTTTATGACCTAGCCTTTAAAATCACACAGTGTCACCTAGCCACATTGTATTAGTCACACACACCAATTCTGAGTCCTTGGAGGAAAAGACCAAACAGGGTATGGATAGCAAGAGCCAAGAGTAATGAAGGGCCATCTAGGTGATACCATGGGTACAGAGCCAAGCAAAGAAAAGGAGAATGAATTGAAAACGGTGAGGAAGGAGTGGGAATCGACTGTCTGACTTACTATATTGTTTGCATTCCTGCCACTCTGGTTATCTATTGTTTATCTATTTTAAACTCTAATGTTTATCTATTAACTATTTTTTTTTTTTATTCCCCCAACATCATTAAACTCCATGAATAAGAGACTTAGGCTATTTTATTTTCCTGCTGGCCCCTAGTAAGCACCTATTTGAATGCATAGGTTATACCTAATTTTAGATAAAAAGTTATGCTTTTGCATGGTCAATTTCAGGAATATCTGCACCCTTTTAAAACTAAAATCCCCCCCACCTCCCCAGAATATTACTACTCAATGAATTTGAATTTTGCTGCTGGGAGCTTTGTAAACAATATAGTTGCTTCTTGCTCCTTTTTCCCCTCTCTGGCTTCTGTTATTTTCATTTGGCTGTTCCTTTGAGGTTTTATTTTTTTTTCCTCCCTTAATTTTAGAAGGAAGGTTTCATAATTCTCTTAAAATAAATTATATGCCTCTTATTTATGTGGCTCTCATTTGAGTTCTCTTTTCAGAGGTCTGATTTAAAAAATAACTCTCATGAGAAAAACCTTTCCTAATCTTTTCTGTCATTCTCCTCCTGGTCATTCCTGCAAGCTGCCAAGGGTACCTGTGAAAGTTTCTTGTATTCTGTGGTGTATATGGGACGAGAAAGATTACTGACCTGTGGTTACTGAGGACTGGAGAAGGAGAAGAGGCCCACAAACAGAAAAACATCTCTTCTGGGCGCGGGGGAAAGTGTGAAGCCCACAGATGCAGTGTTATCCCAATCGATTGATTATAAGAAGAAGCAACTGCACTTGCTTCTGGAGCGGGTAGAAGAATGATATTTCTCTTCCATCAGCCCTAGAGAGTGTATATAAGTCAACGCTTCCAGATACCTAGTAGGAGAAAACAGTCCCTTATGCTATAACACAGGTTCCTTTGGAGTTGCGGAGACAAGCTGGTTGTCAAAAGATGTAACTCAGTGCCGTGTGTGCACCCTTAACAAGCCACACAAAGTAGGGGGAAGTCTCCATCGCAAACCCTTTGGGCATGAAATGACCCTAGTTTCACCTTTGGTACCCGAGCCAGTAGCTTTTGGCTCTTACTGATGCTAAACCTAGTCACTTACAGTATAAATAGGAACAGGGAGTTTGTTATTCTCTCTCGTGAAGTTCACTCATTTAGCAAAGACTTAATGAGTGCTTACAATGTACCAGGTATCATCAAGACCCTGGATAGTCAAGGGAAGCACACAGTTATCTCCCTAGAAATTTAAGGGTAGAGAAAGATTTTGACTTTCCCATCTGATGATTGATGTAGACAGTGGGTCTTTGAAGGTTTTCCTTAAACTATATTCCAGAGTAAAATGGGAAGCCGTCTCACCCATAATTAGATTAAGCAACTTCATTCATTTGGAACACTTTAATTTCTTCCTTGAAATCGTATTTTTCTCTAAGGTGACTTTAGGTATGGGCATGAGCAACTTTGTTCTCTCTTGACTATATTATTTGTTGATATTGCCACCTCCCTCAGCTATAAAGCCACTAATGTACATAATCCTTAAGGAAGGACATGCATGATAGTTTTCTCCCACACATCCCTTTGTGGTATGTTTATAGAATTTGGACAGGGTCCATTTAGTCATATCTATGCTGTGGATTTTAAGTTAACTCAAATCTACTTTCTAAATGCAAATATTGGGGGATGGGAGTGAGGAATACATATCAATATTTTAATAGTGTACTAATGACTTGGCTGTGGTCTGGGTGAATTTTAGCATTTTGAACTAGGAGAGAATGATGATAACAGGTATTGAGCATGTTACTTACTCTCTTCATTTGGAAAAAAATAATAATATATCACAAATTTGCTGTATTCACAAAATGCTATAGGACTTTATTAATGTTTTAAGAATTACAAATCCACAGGTCTTTGGCTTTTAGTCTTCCTCCTGAAATGAATCTCTGTACCTTACTTGTCATGCTTTTGTCTTTATTCCTATGCAAGGAATATTTATTACACACCTACTGTGTCCTGAGACCTGAGCAAGGTACTGGAGATGACAGCTCTGAGTCCCACAGGTACCCTAGGAGTTCCCAGATGGTGGGAGATAGAGAACGGTAAAAATGCAGTGGGATACAAGGTGATAAGAGCTACAACCTGGATAAACACGTGCTAATTTGTGGAGGAGGGGATCCCTAGCCCAGTGGTAAACATAGTAATTTGCTATTTTTACCCACAAGTAAAAATAGTAACTTGCTAAGGAGCTTTATTTCTAGATTATTTTTGCCAAGTCAATAATTTGAGACTTCCAAATTTATTATGTCCAACAATTCTTCTCTGTCAAAATTTCCTGTGTAATCATACCAGTCATAATAAAAGAATATGGAATAACTTCTCACTAAAGTAACTGAAATCATTTTAGCAGAATTTCATGGGAAGTTATATGAAATGTTTAACACTGAACATGTATCTCCAGAGCCCACAACTTTACAAGAAGAGCAATCAATTGACAACATTCTCCTTCACAAGAGTTTTCTACATATAAAGCAGGACTTCATTATTATCTAATAAAGAATGGATTTGTCCTGTTGGCAACTGCCCATTTTTAAAATCAACGTCTTATTTTCTTCCTTGCCACATCCTCTTATTTTTTGATTCCCCTTCCCTTCCCTTCTCTTCCCTTCCCTTCCCTTTCTTTCCCTTCTCTTCCTTTCCCTTCCCCTCTCTTTCTCTTTCATTCCCTTTTCTTCTCTTCCATTTCCTTCTAAACAAGGCCTCAAGGTCTTACTCTGTCACCCAGGCTGGAATACAGTAGGGTGATCATAGCTCACTATACCCTGGAACTTCTGGGCTCTCGGCTCAAGTGATCATCCTGCCTCACCATGCTAAGTAGCTGAGACTACAAGTATGTGCTACCATGCTGAATAAATCATTTTTATTTTTTGTAGAGACAGGGTCCTTGCTATATATTGCTCAGGCTGGTTTTGAACTCCTGACCCCAAGTGATCCTCCCACCTCAGCTTCCCAAGGTGCTAGGATTACAGGCATGAACCCCCATGCCCAAGCTCATTTATACATTTCTGAGGACAGTTTTAGTAATATATTAAGCAGTGTTGGTGACTGCACATCGTCTTAGAATTTTAGCTGATTTTATACGATTTATGTTCTTATGTTTTCAAAATGGTCAGTTGTACTCATAACTTTCTTCCATGGGTCCTAATTGTTTAGATTCAATTAAAGTTAACAAATGTACTGAGCACAGGCAACCAGTGACCCAAGTGTTATGCAAGACGCTGAGTGTGCAGAGACATGAGACCCTGCCCTGGCCCTGGCCCTTGGGAGGAGTCAGTCAGTCTAGTGTTAGTTTCTAGTAGATTAGGGTAGAAGAGACTCATTCAGTAGCCAACGCCTAACATCACAATTCCCTCCCTGATTCCGATGGTTCTGTCTCTATAATTCCATCATAAGAAAATTCAAAATGGCAATCTTAAAACTTAGATGAAGAGTAGAGCTGAGAGAACCAAGGAAGGTCACAAGAAAATTTATGAAAACCTTTTACCATAGGTAAATCAACAAAGACACAAAGACAGAATGCCTTCGAATATCTCTTTTAATTCCCCAGCCTCTTTTGCCAACCTATTTACTGTCAAAATAGATCATGCTGTCTGGTCTACATTTTTGGCATAGAAAAATTAAGTCCTGCCTTTCTGCCTTGCATTATTGTGGTATAGCTTTTCTTTCAAGACACTTCAAAATGATTTACTTGTGTGATATTAATCTCACTGATTCGTACCCTTTAATTCGGACATATTTTTGAAGAATTGTTTTTCCAAAGCTTCGCTAGTGCACAATGTTCTCTAACCCCTGTCATACTTTGCTGCTGACTCCCTCTTCATTTTTATTGCTTGTTTCCTGTTGTCCCTAAATTTCTGTATTGATCTTCAAGGACTTTAGAATGGATAGATTCTATTTTGCAGAATTACTCTTTCTGTTTTTTTATAATGCATTTGGCTTTAACTTTTTCATCTGACCCAAATCAATAGCCCAGCTCCAGCTTCTCCTGGTGGAGGTAGAGTTGGGAACTTATTTTATTTATTTGTTAATATTTATTTTTGAGATAGGGTCTAACTCTGTTGCCCAGGCTGGTCTTGAACTCCTGGGCTCAAACAATCCTCCCCCATTAGCCTCTGAGTAGCTGGGACTACAGGTGCACACCACCACATGCTGCCCAGATGTTTTCTGCACATGGGCGGACCGGAACTTGAGTCCTGCCTGGGGAGTTGTTTGACCTTGTTCTTGCAAAGCCTGGTGAACCCCCTCTGGGGAAGACTGCTTGAACCCACATCCGGGTCTTTATGGCTCTTTTTTTTAACCTGCTTCCAGCTCTGGGTCTGTCTCCCTGCTCATCTCCTGGCTTCTCCCTGTAGTATTCCTCTGTGCCCATTGCCATGCTTGGGGTCAGCTCCCCCTGTTCCCTTGCTGCCACCTCAACTTCCTTCTACCCACGCCTCCTTGCCTTTCCCCTTCCCCTCCCCACTTAGGGCTAGTGATACCCTAACCCTAACCAACTTAGATTTATTTTCTCATAGGGTGTTAGGAAAGCAAGTCTCTTGAAGTCATTGATCACAGAAGACCTCCCCAGGGGCGTTCGTGTGCAGTACACACACACGCACGCACACACAGACTTATGTGCACACAACATCAGAGCCACATCAGAGCAAGATTGGAGAGGAATCTGGGGGCTTCATGCTACTCCGCTTAATCTCCTAGTTAGCCTCTCCTCTCTGAATGAAGAGTTGGCTGTCTCCCTTCCTGCCCCTTGTCCTACTGGCTTTTGTGCTGGGCCATGAGATGGAGTTTGGCATTTTTCCTTAGTGGAGCTCAGCTACACTCTCTCAAGAAAGATTAGCCCTGCCCATCTTAACTCTGACTCTCTTTAGACCAATTATGATTCAGTCTTCTTGGCTCCTAACAGCTGAGGGTTGGCTCAAATATCTGTGGGGAGGGAATGGCCCTGTGACACACAGATCATGATTATGCCTTTTAGAAGTACTCTTTAAAGGGGCTTCTATTCCCTTATGAGATTCAAGAAATGCCTGGAATTCTGTTTTTTTCTGTGACAAAATAATAGCTCAATAATTCACTTATTTATTCTTAATTACTATTCAGCCTAACAATTAAACAAGTCATTAAACACATCCTCAGTATAGTATGAGCAGACAAGATTCATCACTACCTGAACTTCATGAATCCCACCTTCTTGTTCCCATTCCACTATGCCTTTTCCCCACAGCTCACATATGCACTCGGGGGGGGGGGTGGCTTTGCTGGCACAACCGATGGTTCCTTTCCAACAGAACAGGACGAGAAAAGAGAGTGAAACTGAGATGAAGAAGGAAAAGTACGGAGGGCTTAGCCAGAGAAGGTAAAGAACTGAAATAACAAAGAACTGTCTGGGCCTGGCAAGGGAGGAGAGAGGAAGAGCTGAGCAGGAGAAGAGAGGTATTGTGAAGAGGTTGGAGAGAGTGAGTTTGGGGATTTGGCCTACGAGATGCTCTGGGATAGTTGTGAGGTGGCCGAGATTAGGGCATGTGGAAGAGGATGTGATGGGAGTTTCTGGTTTCTTACATCGGTCTCTTCAGAGTTCCTACAGAGACACAACTAGAGAACAGGTATCCTTTTGGCTTAATAAGCTGAGGTATTTGTGTACCATGGAACACTATCCAACCATGAGAAGGATGGAGACTTTACATCATTTACCTGGGAGGAGTTGAAGAACAGCCTCCTTAGTAAAGTATCTCAAGACTGGAAAAGCAAGCGTCCCATGTACTCGATACTAATTTGAAACCAGTAGATGAACAATTATAGGCCCACACCAGAGAAAATCACAATTAAATTCAAGTAAGGGGGAGAGGGCCCGGAGGAGGGGATTGGGAAGCTCCCACCTCGTGGGTACAATGCAGGGGTGAAGAGCTGAACTCAACTCACATGCTACCTAACAAATGCAAACAAAGTAACCAAATTGTATGTACCCTTATATTAATCTGAAATAAAAAAATAAAAGCCATCAGAGCTGATGTGTAAAAAAAAAAATAGCAATCTTTTCTATTACTTTTCAAAATTTATTTTTTGAAGTTATTTCTTGGTTGCCCGACCATGCTTCTTTATAAGTAATTCAGCACAGAAATGCAACCAGGAGTTGTCCAAGACGTTTTTAGGGTTGTCCATATAACAAATACTCAGAATTTGGTGTGCACACACCACGGCTCTCTGCAGATACTTTGCAAAAAAGAAAAAGGAGGGGGATCATCGTTTCTTACCCCATGACCAACTTCTCATTTTAGAGACTTCCTTTTTCTCCAGTCTCCAGGTGCCCAAAGGAATACAAAAGCAGTTCGGGAATTTCTGCCAATGATGCCTTTTCATAAATATAAACATCTGTTAACTACCTGCTACGGGACAAGCAGAAATGGCCCTAACCTGAAGGGGTGGGATGCTAATGGCTGGGCTGCACTAGCCAATCGTGAGAGCAGTGCAGTTAGTGCCGGGACGGAGGCAGAGCTGGGACGGAGGCAGAGCTGGGAGCTCCATGGGGCCCACAGAGAGGGAAACGCTGACTCTGCTTCCATAGTCTGGGGAGGCGTCTGAGAAAAGCCGAGGCTTAAAGGAAAAGTAGGGGTTTGCCACCAGACAGAATAGAGGAGGGAGTGGGGCACTTCTGGCAACAGGAGCAGCCCAGTCAAGATGCAGAGGAGAAAAGAGCGTGGCCCCAGCAGGAGCCTGCAGCGAAGGTGCGTGTGAGGTGGTAGTGGGCACTAAGGTGAGAACGCAGACAGGTGACATCTCAGAAGGCTCCGTGTGCCATGCAAAGAAACAAAGGCCCAGATTCTGTAAGCAACTGGGGAGGGGGGTACTGAAGAATTATAACTGAGCAGTGATATGATCAACTCTTCACTTTAGAAACGTACCTCTGGTGGGGGAGGCTGAGAAGAGAGGCTGGACTTGGGGGAGGACCAAGTAGGGACCACCATGGTCATACAGGAAAAGCGTAAACATTTATGAAAAAGAGACAGTGGCAGGGGACTAGAGAGGAGGGCTTCAGGCAAAAAGAGCACCTCTAGGGGTGAGAATGAAAGGATGAGAAATTTTATTTTTTTATTTTATTTTATTTTATTTTTTTGAGACAGAGCCTCAAGCTGTCACCCTGGATAGAGTGCTGTGGCATCACAGCTCACAGCAACCTCAAATTCCTGGGCTCAAGCGAGTCTCTTGCCTCTGCCTTCCAAGTAGCTGGGACTGCAGGCACCCGCCATAATGCCAGGCCATTGTTTGGTTGAAGCCATCATTGTTGTTTGGCGGGCCCGGGCTGGATTCGAACCCGCCAGCTCAGGTGTACATGGCTGGCACCTTAGCCCGCTGAGCCACAGGCGCCGAGCCAGGTTGAGAAATTTTAAATCAGATGAGAGAACAGAGAGAAAAGTTCTGGAATTATTCTTATACTCCTGCGCTGGGCAACTGGTTTGTATTCCTCATTAAATGAAATGGAGACCACGGGAACAAGTGGAGGTAACAATATAATTTGGGGACTATGAAATGTAAGGACTCCCAGGAAGACCCAGCCAGGATGCACAATGCTGAGAGAGACACCTGTCCTCTCCCTCACTGCCAACCTCCTCTGCCGGTAAAGGTGAGAAACACAAGGCATTCCCGCATGCAGGTAGGCCGTGGGACAAGTGTGTGTGGGAGGCAAGGTCAGTAAGTGACACACACGTTGTTAAGGAGGAGATGTCACTGCTAGTAAATGAACACTGCACAGATTTAGTATGAACACTTGTCAGGCTTGTGTTAAGATTAACCTGGATTAATCTTCTCTCTTGGCCAATCTTCACCCCCACACTTTACTTTTCTCTTAGGAAAAAGAGGCTATTAGGACCCCTTGACAGCAATGAAGTATTAATGACAGGAAGCAAAAGATATTAAAGTTTAGTGTTTAGCCTCGGAGAGAGTTTTGTTGGCATCTCCCAGCAATTGCCAGATTAACCTACTCTGAGGGCCAGAGATAGAAGAGCTGATCAGAAGGCAGCAGGCCAAATTATAGTCATTTTATTGTGTGAAAGAGGTTTTCCTAGATAAGCTTAGTAGAAGTTACCAAGTGTTCTGATGGTTGAGACAGAGGCAGGGAGAGAGGGTTGAAGGCAGAGGGAGGGGGGAATGGGTGAGAGAGAGAAAAAAAATTTTTAAAAAGTCTACAATATTTGAATCTGGAGTTAACGCCAGAATCCACTGGTTTAAAATTAACTGAAGACTTGTTTCCATAATCTTTCCAACCGTTAATAACATGCTTCTCATTTCTCTTCAACTTGGCATCGTGCATATTTAAATTTACATTTAAAATCTCCTGATAATTGGCATTAGGGTTTCTGATTGGCGGTAACTCACATCCTGTTTTGTCAGCTGTATGATCAATCCTCTCCAGCTACTATAATTCTATTTGCTGATGGTTCAAAGGTAGTTTCTCATTTTAAATCTTGAAACAAGCCATTTTGTAATTTTCAGGTGCTCGTGAGTTAACATCTGGTTCCTTTTTGGTGAAGGATTTCCAGGAAAAAAATAAGCAAAGTCTGTTCCCGGAACATGAAATCTAATGAAAGGGTATCCTGGGAGTGTCTCGGAACATTTCATAGAAATTAAATCCTGTACCTTCCAGGTTGATGCGCTGGGGTCCCCAAGGTATGTTAGGTGGGCTCACCTGGGGAGCCACTCTGCTTCAGCCCCAAATTTCTAATATTTCCTGCCGGTTTACTTGCTGGAGGATTGAGGCAAGACTGGAATGAAGTCTGTTGCCTGGGAAGGTTTGCTTTCCAGGCACTGATGCCTGAGGAGAGGACTTGTAACTCAAAACAGTGTTGCCTGGTCACTAGAGCAAGGATTCCCTGCCCCCACCCCATATTGAAGCTGTAGCTTCTCCAAAGTAATTTGTGTTAGCACTGGGGGGAGAATGACTCACAAATTGAATAAACCATTAAGAGCATCATGGCTTAGTCACGAACATGCTGTAAATGAGGAACCAGAAAACCAATCTCTGGTCCTGGTCTGGCTGCCGACTGGCCGAGTCACCTGTGTCTCTGATCTCCAAGGTCCACTCAAACCCGGGAGAGTGAACTGCGTTGAGTACTTTCCGTATCACGGAGCTGTCGTTAGCATTGTGGGTGGGTACGTCTCAAGCCAGCCTCAGATTTCCAGTGTGGAGAATGACTATAATCGTCTCCATTTGCCAGGTGGGGAAACTGAGGCACAAAGAAGCAAAGCAATCTGCCCCAGTTCACACGGTCAGTAAGGGCCTCGTGGGCCTCTCTGCCACCTCCCACCAGGCAGGGAAGGGGCCCAGGGCCCTGAAGGCGCTTTCCGCCCCACCAGCCTGTTGGCACCCAGCCTCCCCTCATTCCTTCCATCTATGAGAACCTTCGGGAATACGTCTTCACCATTAGTTCTAGAAGGCAGCATTGCAGGACTTGGTTTGTTTCCTGTGCCCCACAAGAATACTTATCAGGGTCATTCTTTTCTGAGCATGTGGGTTAAGTAAGAGCTCAGTGGTGTGGGGCCTTGGAGAAAGGAAGCACCTGGGACTCCCACACCCAGGGAGCGGGTGCCGGCTGTATGCTCTCAGCCAGGTGACTCAGAGGGTCCACACTCAGGAGGAACAGCTGAGGCTGGGGCCGGATCTCAGGGCAGAACCTGGCCGGGGGCTGTCGGCCCCCAAGAGCAGCGGCAGCAGCAGCAAAAACAGCAGTAACAACAGGCCAAGTGCAGGCTGAGAAAGCGGCAGCGGGACAGGAAGGGCCCACTGAGGCAGGCTGCAGGGCGGGGAGGGACGGACAAAGGGGTCCTGGGGATTCCGGTGAAATCACTGTCAGCAGCCCAGGAGCAGACAGAAACCGCTGGACTCAGCCCCGCCGTGGAAGAGAAGCCAGCGGCTAGCAGCCACCCAGAAGAGGAGGAAGTGGGAGATGCACAGCTTCCTGTCGAAAGAACGTTGACTGAAGACAAAGCTGGGTGGGGACTAGTCCCTGGCTGCAGCCTGCCACACGCACAGCGCGGCCGCGGCAGCTCCACACTGCTGGGCTGGGCTCCCGCGCACTCGGCTCCGGACACGGGAGCAGACCTCTCCTGCGACCAGCCCCGGAGCAGGTAAGGCCAGCGTTTGCGCTGTAACTCGGGGAGCTGGCCATCGCCTGTGGGTTTAGGGGCTGATTTCTAAGGGAAGATAGGGACGTTGCTTCAGGGGTGTGGGAAATGATTAGGGTGGGTTCTCGTGGAAGGGTTTTTGAGAATGACCAAATTGATGACACATTTGCTTTAAAAGAAAAATCAGTGCTTAGCGTTGGTCCCTGGCCAGGACAACATGTTAAATGCAAGAAGCTGTTTGCATAGTTCCCTGGCGAGAAAGCTGGGCTGCGTGGAAATCCACTAGGGCTGATCTCAGCCGGCAGTCCCGGGTCGGGGGTGTGAGTGTGAGGTGTTAATTGCATTCTCCTTTTCACACTTTGCACGGAGCGAGTGGCTTCTGGTTTGCAACATAAAGGCTGAAATTTGGCTTTGTGGGGTTAAATCCTTTTGTACTTAGATTTTGCCGACAAAGGCTTGCACTGCGTGTGTGAGGGGCAGCATTTACCACCAAAAACACTGTCTTCCTCCCTGGGCTCTGAGCAGCTGTGTTCAGGGTAAGCTCAGACACAGCTACCGCTTGCTTTTAGGTCTGGTCTTGAAGTTGCATCCTTCTTCAAAGGAGTGTGGCCGGTTTAGAGACAGTGACTTGTCAGATACTGGTATATATATATATATAATATTTATATGCATTTTATTTATCTCTAGGTAAAGATGGATGTTAACTTCAGTAGTTTATATTTATATGCATTTTATTTATCTCTAGGTAAAGGTGGATGTTAACTTCAGTAAGGAACAAAATATAAAAGCACAGCCAGCTTCTTTCCTAACCTGTCTATCCTCCGAATAGACTGAAGTAGTAAAATGAGAACGTGATTTTTATTCTTTGATTCTCTCAAGTAATGGATGTTCTTAGTAAGAGCCTGGGACCATGACGTGTTCATATTTATGAATGATGTGTAAAAGTACAATAAACAGGGCTAACGGATTCAGACTGAGGTGGGGAGACTTCCTTTGACAGGAAAGGTAGGAGAAAAGGTTTAATACTCTAGTGTAGCATAATTTAAAAAATTAGGCTTTTTATCTTCAACAGAAAGTACAGTTAAACAATCCATAATCATTGATGAAGATTTTTGCATGAGTTTTTATAATGAAAAGAGGTAATTTTTCGAAAGAAAACGCTGCTTATAGTGAAGTAAAGATAATACAAATGTCGTATTTTGATGCTCATCCATTTTTAAAATCCAGGTGTTTAAATGGCATGGATGCCAGCGGAGGGTGTAGGCACCTGCCCCCTCCTTGTTGGTCACCATGCTCAGTTGTGGAGGGCTCTAGAGTTTTTCTGAATGATGCCTTTATGAAATTGATTTGGCTTCTCAACATGTGTGTGGTAGCAGCATATTTTCAGAGCTAGGAAGCTTCTGTAGATATTAAAGAAAAGAATGCCTCTTTCTCTGAGGCTGTTCTCTTGAAAGTGAACCTGCACCACGCCTGAAAGAAGAAGTATGGCTGGTGTGGAAGCCGTGGCGCTCCTCCGAAGGGGTCACTGAATTAACCCCACCTGGCACTGAACAAGTCACACCACAGATTCCACAGTTCCACTTGCTATGTGCTTTGTAAAGTAAAATACGTAAAGGTGATCTTCCCGGGGAGGGAACCCAGAGTAGATCTTTGATCTGGACCTCCCCTAAGGAGTGTATGGTCAAGCTGTGCGTTATGAAGTGGAAAGTTGGGAGTGTGGGCTGTCCAGACGGCACTCGCTCACCTGCAAGCTGCCCTCGATAGCTGATGCCCACACCCTGCTTTGTCTGGGGCTGTGCAGACCAGCCAACGCCTTGCTCTTCTGTGTGAGTTTCACCCGGGAGTAACAAAATGAAACCTTGCCTATAGGCATAGTTCAGTCAAGAGTGTCCCCTGCCATCTTTCTGAAAACTACTAAGGGGTGCTTATTTTCTGCACAGCACAAAACGTGTTCTTAATTGTGAAATTCCAGCTTTTAGCAGACCATTAGTGAGTAACAACAGATTAGGAACTATGATGGCAGAATGTTTAGGAAAAAGGATGTCTACCTCCCACACTCTAAAAGAAACTATTTCCACAGATTGTAGACAAGTAGAAGATTGAAAGACACGATGCTTTTGCTCAGGGTATTCAGTGGCTTCTGAAAGGGACAACCAACACTGGCATTTTAGTTGTGTGATCGATTTATTTTTTTCTGCCATATGGCCAGCGGCTGCATGGAAACATGACTCCGTTATTTCACGGCCAGCCCTGGGCCTCATATGGTGGGCATGCAGTGAATGGGTTTGGCCGGCTGGCTTTCTCAGCCTACTTCAAAAGGCAGGCCCAACCCTTCAGTCTGAAAGCTTTGTAGTCTAAGTAGAAAGCCTGTTCAGGAAGAATTTCTGTGGGTAAAAGAAAAGACCACCAGGGAGTGAAAGGAACTTAGGCTTTGGAGTGGGGCGGATCCGCCTCTGGGTCCTGCCACCAGCTCTTACTCCTGGGCAGGGCATGTTAACTTGTGAACTTTAGTTCCTTCACTGCAAAGGACGGGTGAGTGGTTCATAATCAAGGCTTTGTTTTTGCTTTTCTGCGTGCATGAGCAAATGCCTGGTATGACAAATGTCATTGTTCTTTGTTGATGGTGGTAGCATAAAGAAAAGTTACCATATTGTTGATCTTTGCCACTGCCTCAAAGGTTTAAGGAGACTTATTTATTGTGATAAAATAGACATAAAATAAAACTTCCCATTTTAACCATTTTAAGTGCACGATTCTGTGGGATGAAGTACATCTGCATTGTCGTGTCACCGTCACCACCATCTAGCCACATAACTTTTATGCTTCGAAACAGAAACTCTACCTATTAAACAGTAACTCCCCGTGCCCCTCCTCCCAGCCCCTGGCAATCACTGTTACCCTTCTGTCTATAAATTTGACTAAGTACCTAATGTAAGTGGAATCATCCAATATTTATCCTTTTGTGACTGACTCAATTTGCTTAGCATAATGGCTCTAAGGCTTCGCTACGTTGTAGCACATAAGAATTTTCTCCTTTTTCAGGCTGAATAATAATCGCATTGCAGGTATATGTGCATGCCATACTTTATCTGTCTTTTGATGGACATTCGGGTCGCCTTTTGGGTGTATTGTGAATTATGCTGCTATGAAGACAAATATAAAAGTATCTGTCAGAGTTCCTGCTTTCACTTCTTTGGGGTACCCAGCAGTGGAGCCGCTGTGACATGGTGATGACAGGTTAAATTTTTTGAGGATCTCCTGGTCTGTGCTTGCCAGCACCTGCCCCAGTTTACAGTCCTGCCAGCAGTGACCAAGGGTTCCAGTTTCTTCACTTCCTCACCTGTACTCACGCTCTGTGTTCTGTTTGCATATTTGTTTTTGATAATATTAAAGGATATGAAATGGTGTCTCACTGTGGTTTTGATTTGCGTGTCTCCAGCGATTGGTGATACTGAGCATCTTTTCTTGTGCTTATTGTCATTTGTATATTTTCTCTGGAGAAATGTCTATTCAAGTTCTTTGCCAATTTTTAATCAGATTATTATTGAGGAGACATTTTAAGATGGTGGGATCTTTTAACATAATGAGCTCATGAGTATAGTGTTAGTATTTAGTCTCCTGTGTCCAACGGTATTATCCCTGCCCAAATAAAATACTTCTCTCAAAAGTAACTTAAAGTCACAGGAGAGAGTAAGAAAACATGTGTAGCTCCTGCTAACTGCTAGTGAAATCCAAACTTTTTTTTTTTTTTACAGTGAGTGAATTTTTGCATTATTTGTCTTAATTTACTTTTAATTGGTGTATTACAATGTTAATATCAAGTCAATGCAGAATTTATGGTATGGTATGGTATGTTTACCGGCAGCCACGCAAATGACCCTGCTGGTTAAGTCACGGGCCAGGTGGAAGGAAGCATGGGGACGTGTTGCCACAGTACCTTTCTGTTCCCCAGGTAAGAGCTAAAGCTTTGGGCGGCACCTGTGGCTCAGCGAGTAGAGCACCAGCCCCATCTACCGAGGGTGGCAGGTTCAAACCCGGCCCCGGCCGAACTGCAAAACAAAACAAAAAGAGCTGTAACTTCTCAGGATAAGAAAGATGCTCCAAAGGCAGCAGAGTCAGAAAAGGGAGAAAAGACTAAAATACTAACTGCTCCTGAGCCCTCGCTGATGGAGAGAGGCTACAGTAGTTAAGCAGCACAATGGGCTTCTGAGACCAGCCTCTAAGGAAATGGGATTCTGATCTAAAATTTAAAAATAAAGAATTCCTCTGTTTCATTTTCCACTATAGGTTTCACACTTAATCCTTAAGCCAGTGAGGCAGGGCCTGGACGGGGCTGGGCAGAGCTGGGCAGAAAGATCAGGGAGGCCGTCCTGGGCAGCAGTGACATGTGAACAGTGGGGGAAGAGCAGACGTTGACCGTCAGTGGTTTGAAGATCTCCCCAGTAATGAACATTAACTTTCTATAACCTACTCTGTGCCTGTGTTGGGAGGGAGATTGTCAATGGTGACTCCCAACTTTGTTTAATTTGCACATCTATTCATTCTAAAATTACTGGGAGAATCCAGCTTTACTAGATCTGGGCAGGACAGGCCTATGGAACTTGGCTTCTCCATTCCACCCCAGGGAATTGGACTGCTTTGGTCATCCCATAATATATACATGACAAAACATTACATTGTACCCCATAAATAATATAATTATTATTTGTCAATTAATGATGATAAAAAAAAGTTAGTCTCTGGCCTGGGACATGGTAGAATGGAAGAGCTGAAAATGACCTGGGGACAACCTAGTCCATACCAACCCCTCCACACTGGAGAATGACAAGGCCTGGAATTGGAAGTTGCACGGCTGAAAAGTATCCCACCCCCAATTCAAACTGCATCTCTCTTCCCTCTGTATTAGAGCAAAGTCTTAATACTTTGCCACTTTTAAAATAGTTCAGACTAAATATTTTGTTTTTTAAAAAAGAGGGGACTGTTTAAATCTGATAGTCCACATAAATATGGTGCATGCGTTCAAGTGTCAAAGACGGACCTACGGAATGGAGACTCAGATTTTTAGGTAAGCGTATTAGAGAGCTACTTGATTCCTAAAAATTCTTACAGCAAAGCAAACAAGTTTCTCTAAAAGGAGTTGGTGTTCAGGCAATCCCTAGAGGACTTTGTTAAATGTTGAAGAAGAGGGAGCTCACTTCTCAAACTTCGGTGATTGTATGTTTCTTAGAAGTGGTGCCACTATATACCAAGGTTTGAGATAAGACAGGATCAGCCCTTCTGTCTCTTTTCAAATATGTGTAAGCAGTCATGCCTTCATAGAAAACCAAACTAGTCTCTCGACCCCTTCCTGCCTGTCCCCTGGCCTTCCCTTCTGCCGCCCCCATCAGCCTGGTTGGGGGGTGAGATGCTCCCCTCCTCCTCCCGGGCCCCAGCATTAGAGGTGGGAGCTGAGGGGAGGGCTGGAGACTGGGCTGACTGGCTCTGCTCCAAATTCACTGCATCTCAGCAAGGCCTGTGCTGTTCTTCAAAAGTCCTTTTCATCTTTTTTATATTACTTTTCACACTCCCCTGTGCCTTTTCTGTGGAAGCTGTTCAACCCAAGTCCCCATTCCCTTTCTGCATTATAAGTGACCTCGCTTTCTCTTTTTCTGAGAGGGCCCATGTCTCAGGCTTCCTCAGCCTCATTCCTTCCCACCTCAGAATTCCTCTCTGTCTTCATCCCTGTGAACTGCTGTAACAAGTTACCACGGACGAGGTACCTCATAAACAACAGCAATTTATTTCTTACAGTTCTAGAGGCTGGAAAGCACAAGATCAAATTCTGGCAGATTTGATGTCTGTTAGGGCTTCTTCTCATGCATGGAGCCTTCTTGGGTCCTTATGTGGGGCAGGGTGTGGGTACGGGAAGCCCACTCCCTCAAGCCTCCTTTGTAAAGGCACTATAACCATTCCTGAGGCCTCCACCCTCATGACCTAGTCACCTCCCTGAAGACCCCACATCTTCATACTATTGCATTGGGGATCAGGTTCCAACATATGAATGGGGCAGGCACAAACACTCAGACCATAGCGTCATTCATTCTAAAATGAATGAAATTAGCATAGACTTTCCTCCACGCCAGGAGTACACCCTCTACTGGGACTATCCATCCCATTCCCTTTTATTTTCTAAGACAGTGGTTCTCAACCCTCCTAATGTCACGGCCCTTTAACACAGTTCACGACCCACAGGTTGAGAACCACTGTTCCAAGGGATTGTAGTCTGACAATAGTTCTCTTTCCTACATACTTAGTTTCTTCTCATGACCCCTTTCCTCTTTGCCCATGAACTTGCTTAGTTTTCCATACACACATAACGTTATTAAAAACAAATGAGACAGATCTGCTGCCAACAAAGCTCGTCCTTGACTTTTGGAGCCTCTTCTAAGCTCTTCTCCAACTTCTCTGCTGACTATCCTGCTTCCTATTTACCAGGGTGCTCAAAATTCCACTCTTTGGGCACTTAATTTCTCCCTCTCCCTTAATTAAATCCTTTCCTGTGATTTCAGTCATTTTTGTGTGGGTCAGTCCCAAATCTGATTCACCCGCCTGGTATCTCACACACTCCCGTAGCTTGTCTGCAAATTCATCGGAACATCTCATCCACTGAAACTGAAACTCACCTGTCCAAATCCATGCTCACACAGCCTTTCCCACACCTCCAAACCACCTCCTAACCTGACTTCATGACTGCTCACGACACCCTATTTTCTCAACCCCTTAGTTATATAAACTCCATTTCACTATTTCCCTCCCTGGGCAACTCTGTTGCGTAGCAGCACTTTACGTCGTGAATGGAAAGTCTGGGCTTTGTTGTTGGTGTGGGTCAGTCCCAAACCTGATTCACCCCCCTGGTATCTCACACACTCCCATAGCTTGGGCTGCCCTCTGTTCCCCGCCATGTCAGCAGCCAGTGTCTTAGTTCAGGCCCTCCCATCTTCCTGCTGCGCCCCTGGTTGTGTTTTCCTCTCTCCCTGGAATAACTTTCCTGCTTCCTCTTTCACACTCCACCCCCAGTCTTGATCTTCTAAAAAGCCAAATTCCATCCGTCCGTCCGGTGAGGCTCAGGTCATGTCTCCTTCTTTCATGCAGCCTTCCTGGCTTTCTTCCTGCTCCTTCCCCCTAAGAAACAGTCTTTCTGCCTCTGAAATCTTTTTTTTCTTCATCACAGCATCTAGCTCATTCTGGTGTTTAGCAGCAATCTGCATAGTTTTTTTTTTCCTTTTGACCGTATCACAAACTCTTTTGAGCACAGCGGTCACATCTGGCTTCACCTTTGTCTTCCTTCTACCATGGGATGCAAGTTGTTTATCATTTATTTAATGAACTTTCTTGAGTGACTCATTTCTTTGATGCAGAGAGGACTGGCCAGAGCACTTGTCTTCTAAGAGCTCACAGACAGCTGGGGAAGTCACGGAGGACACGCAGTTAGTCAGTCTGCCCACAGCCGTAACCGAATGTCCGCAGCGCTTCCCCCGCTCCAGGGACGCTGGAATGGGCAAAATGACCCAGTTCTTTGTTTTCTTGGAACTTAAATTCCAGTGTTGGGAGAGACCCAGAAAACCCACAAGCCAGAGGTTTGTAGAGCTGGCTGCACATGAGGAATCCCTGAGGGGCACTTTGAAAAAACATCTGTGTCCCCGTGTCACCCGGACTAATTAAATCAGAAGAAGCTGGGATTGGAACCCATGGACAGAAATGAGTTACCGTAGAAGGAGCTGGGAGGTAGTGCAGCCCTGTGGAGGAAACCAAGGCAGGGAATGACAGAGACGGTGCCCACGGTGGTGGCCCTCAGGGATTCACTTCCGCTTGGTGCTCCCTGAAGGCCTCTCTGAAGAGGTGACATTTGAGTTGAGACCTAAATAGTGGTTGGAGCCGGCCATATGATGGTCTCTGGGGGCAGAGAAGGTCTCTGGGGACAGAAGGTGCAGGCGGCTGTCTGAAGTGAGGAAGGGCAAAGGCCCAGAGACGATGTGGCCGTCACACACGTGTGCTGTAACGTCCAAACAGGCCGTGACATCTTTTCTTTATAGAAACAGCTTTTCAGTTAAACTGGGAGGACCCCAAATTCAGAACATTTGGCTGCTCCATTGTCTCCATGGATTTTATTTAGTGTAAATTGATGTTCACAGTCAGGAAGGTGACTCGATTATTTTTTTCTACACTGCAGTCAACACCGCAGTGCTTATTGTGTGAGTTAAACACTATTCTTATTGTTTAAAATAACCTGACATGCTTGATATTATCTTTCAGAGGAATAGAGAAGAGAGGCAGGTGGCGCCTGTGGCTCAAAGGAGTAGAGCGCCGGCCCCATATGCTGGAGGTGGTGGGTTCAAAGCCATCCCTGGCCAGAAACTGCAAAAAAAAAAGATAGCCAGGCATTGTGGCAGATGCCTATAATCCAAGCTACTAGGGAGGCTGAGGCAAGAGGATCACTTGAGCACAAGTGTTTGAGGGTGCTGTGAGCTGTGATGCCAAGGCACTCTACTGACATAGTAAAACTGTCTCAAAAAAAAAAAAAAAAAGAGAAGAGAGGCAATGACTTCTGCCCTCAATTCTGTTTGGGGGAACCAGGGAGACCCTCACAGAGGAATCATCAAAATCACACAGTAAAGCACTAATTCATTTGAATGAGTGAAGAGCCACATGTTTCAAGAATCAAGTTGAGAACTAGCGTTTGCTGAGCATTCACTGTGCCCTGATGCTTTATACACGTTACTGTTTTCAGCTAGTTTTAAAAGTAACCCTACGAGTTGAGGACAGCATTCGTCTATAATCTACTCAATATGTACCAATAATGTTTGTTATCTTGCATATTGTATGTATCACTTATAATTACAGAAGTCAAATATGACTTGAGTATTACGATGTTAATACAGTTTTCCCTTTCTTAAAACGTGTATACATTTTTTTAGCACCCTTTGTATCAGTGACTAGGCAGACAGAACCTCTGGGATTGGCTAATTGTAGAATTTCCTCCTGAGGCCATGGTACAGTTTCTGGGAAGAACATGGTCACCAGATCCCAGAAAAAAAGAGTGTGGTTCTATTAGCAAGGAAGAAGGGTTAGGTTAGCAGGTAGGCAGTCAACAGGATCCACCACCATGATTCCCATGATGTAAGTGAAGATACTAGGGCTAAAAGATGAAATGTCTTACCCAGATCACACAACAGAATTGAGTGATTGAATTGAACAGTTTCCATTCAGTTCTATTTGATAAAAACAAACTCACATGCAAATAAAAAAATTGTTTTATTGGTAGTGATGATCTAGGTAGGCCAAAGGCAGAATTCTGGAGGAAAATGAAATGGCTGAAGTGACATAAAAGATAGCCTTCTGAACAAAATATTCCAGAAAGAACTATATCAAGTCTCATAAAGCACCAAGAAGCAACAGTCCTGCATTTCTGAATTGTAAAAATATGTATATATATATGTATAATTAAATTGAGATTTCCTGACTGGTCATTTAAATCAAGTCAGTCTACATAAAAATGTACCCTGGGCCACATAATGAGCTAGAGACACCAAGGGTTCTACACATGTCTGTTGAACTTAAATGAAAACATTGTTTTCTCTCAAGAGACATGTATTTTGTTGATTATAGCACCTGTATAGAGAATAATAAATAATCTCTGGAATTTCTTTTCTTTTCTTTTTTTTTGAGACAGAGTCTCAAGCTATTGCCCTGGATAAAGTGCCGTGGTGTCATAGCTCACAGTAACCTCCCGCTCTTGGGCTCAAGAGATCCTCTTGCATCAGTTTGTTTTTTTTTTTTTCTATTTTTAGTAGAGGTGGCTTCTTGCTTTTGCTCAGGCTGGTGTCGAACTCCTGAGCTGAAGCAATCCACCTGCCTTGGCCTCCCAAAGTGCTAGCATTACAAGTGTGAGCCATTGCGCCTGGCCTGGAATTTCTGATTATAAGTTACAGTAGAACCTCCCTAGCTGACCACGTCCCTACACTGACCACCTCTTTAGGCCAGACATGCACCCCACGTACATATCAGTCCAGCAGGCCTGGTTCCTTATGGTGACCAGCTCCATATGTTGACCTGTGTTTAGAAGACAGGTTTCTACTTTCCAGCTCTGGAGGCAACGTCTGCAGGTCCATTGTGCTTGCATTTCTTCAGGGTTCCTACGTTTTGCCTTGGTGTTGTGTTTCAGAGGCTACAGATGGAAGGCAGCACTAGTGAGAAGGGAAGTTTCAGTGGAATTGCAGACACAGTGTTGTGACTACTTGTCTCGTAGGCGCGTTTCTGTGCATTTTCATCATAACAGACTGAGCATTAGTGGTAGGAATACTTCTCCTGTAATAAATGATTGAGGGCCTCCCACTCTTAGATATGCATTTTTAAACAGGAAAGTAAGTTAATTTCTAGGCTTTGCCAACAGAGCTCTGTTTAAAAAGAATATTTATCTGGTCTGTGCAGAACCATATAAGAAAAATTGGGAAAAAAATTAAATAGGAAAAAGATTTATCATCTTAGAGGTTTTTTTTTTTTTTCTGGAAGAAACAAATTGATCCTTTGCCATTTTCTTAAACCTCATGAGTTATGGTTGTGTTTAGGGAATACTGTTGGGTGTGGGTATTAAACCATTTCATTAACAGTTTAATTATTTTTTTTCCTTTGGGGAAAAAAGTTGATATTAAATAGCTCTACCACTTTTTAAATTAAAATAAGAACAATTTCAAAAAATGTGAAAATTACTAGGCAGAATAAAGGTCCAACTAGTTTCTTATTATGTGTCTTAAAATAATCCTAAAATACCATAATGTAGAAAATAATATTCTAAGACATAGTATACAACAGAGATATGGTAGTTAAAAGAATCACTTGGGATCAAGGCGGAGCAAGATGGCAGCCGAGTAACAGCTTCCTTGCGGCTGGGCACGGTGAGACTGGGGAGAGAGGACTTCAGGCATCTCTGGCAGGTGGGATCTACCCAGGAACTTCCCCTTGGGGACACAGGGAGACAGCGTGAG
>CAUYRH010038955.1:0-49055 GCA_963574655.1 Perodicticus potto | reverse complement strand
ACTCAGGTGGCTTTGGCTTATAATAACCTAAGCCCTGGAGCTGGAGTTTGCTTTGTGCTGTGTGATGCCATGGCAATCTACCACGGGCGATAAATTAAGACACTGTCTCTACAAAAAAAAAAAAAAAAAAAAAAAAAAAGACTAATGAAAATATAAACATTCTTTCCACTGATATTTTTAAGATTGGAAAATACAGTTATTTTTCATTAAAAAAATATCTATTTGGGGGCTGGGTGAGGTGGCTCACAACTATAATCCTGGCACTCTGGGAGGCTGAGGCAGGTGAATTGCCTAAACTCAAGAGTTTGAGACCAGCCTGAGCAAAAGCAAGACCCCACCTCTAAAAATAGCCTAGCACTGTGGCAGGTGCCTGTAGTCCCACCTATTCAGTAGGCTGAGGCAAGAGAATCGCTTGAGCCCACAAGTTTGAAGTTGCTGTGAGGTATGATGACTTGACATTCTACAGAGGGTGACAAAGTGAAACTGTCTCAAAAAAAAAAAATCTATTTTTAGTTAGATATTATGGGTTTATTATTTTCAAATAATAAACATTTTAAAAATTCATGTCATCTTCTATTAATTTCTATTTCATTTCACTCATAGTAAATATCAATTGATATATATAATCCACATTTAAAAAAAGCTCCATGGGGTTCTTCTTTATTTTTTTGTAGAGAGAGAGTCTCATTTTACTGCCCGGTAGAGTGCTATGGTGTCACACTGCTCACAGCAACCTCCAATTCACGGGGTTAGGTGATTCTCTTGCCTCAGCTTCCCAAGTAGCTGGGACAGGCACCCGCCACAACACCTGGCTATTTTTTTGTTGCAGTTTGGCTGGGGCTGGGTTTGAACCCGCCATCCTCTGTATATGGGGCTGGTGTTCTACCCACTGAGCAACAGGCGCGGCCCCTCTGTGGGGTTCTTAATAATTTTTAAGATTGTAAAAGAATATAGAGAGAAGTTGGACAACCACTATGACAGAGATTTAAGTATCTATGCTATATTTTCATGCAAACTTGTATGTGACCCTGAATTTTTTAAGAGACAAGATGTTCACTGTGTTGCACAAGCTATATTCGAGTTCCTAGGCTCAAGCAATCCTCCTACCTCAGCCTCTTGAGTAACTGGGATGCAGTATGCACCACCCTGCCTGGCTTGATTTTCAATTTTTAATACAACTTTGTACTTAGACAAATATGCCCTATTTTTAAATCATCCATTTTTAACCACAAAAGAAAGGAAGAAAAGAGAACCAAAGTTTTCAATTTTTAAGAAAATGTATTTTAGTGTTAAAAAAAAAATAGTTACCTGTATTCATAGGAGTTTGAAAGGATGGTGGTGCACTCTCACTTACATTTCTTTTGGACTCCAGCATCTGTCTTACTGTGGTTACATTTCTATGAAATATACATAAACAAAAACAGTGAATGGATACGCCTCCCTTGGGGAGGCTAACTGATGTATAGAAAAAAGCAGTTAGCACAAAGGAAAACAGGGGTAGCTAAACTTGGATTTTGCGACCATAAACTGCAAACAAATTCACTGAGGCATAGTTGGCACACAGACTTCTTTTTTCTTTTTTGAGATAGAGTTTCATTATGTAACCCTCGGTAGAGTGCCGTGGCATCACAGCTCACAGCAACCTCAAATTCTTAGGCTTAAGCTATTCTCTTGCCTCGGCCTCCCAAGTAGCTGAGACTACAGGTGCCTGCCACCACGCCTGGCTATTTTTGTTGTTGCAGTTGTCATTGTTGTTTAGCTGGCCCAAGCCATGTTCGAACCTGCCAGCTTTGGTGTATTGGCCAGCACCATAACCACTGTGCTATGGACTCCAAACCTCACAAAGATTTCTAAATCCTGGAGTCTACAGCTTTAGGGAAGAGCCTTCTTCTTGTATTCTAATGTTAATACTTTTCTTGAAGATCAAACTTGTATTCTAATATTAATACTTTTCTTTAAGACCAAACTCAGGTCCTAATATATACAGATATTAGTCTTTCTCACCCGTAACAGAAAAATTTCTCAATGTGTTGAGAGAATACTATTTATGACAAGTGGTTAAACAGCTATGTAATGGCCAAAGAAAACCTTATACTAAAGTAGCAAAAATAATATCCACAGATGAACAATATAACAAAGCAGAATGTGGAAATATACTTAATCAAATATATCAAACATTATCTCTACACAAATACATATTACATTCTAAGATTCTTCTATAAAATAAAAAAAAAAATCAGAGCCCCATTCTGTTAGTTAAAAACCATATAGATTATTTATAATTCTCACCTATAGGGTACAGTATTATTGCTGTTGACATCATTTACAGACTTTCCTGGTGATGGAGGTGGATTTGGTTCACTCTAGGAGGGAAAAATATCAAAATAAAAATAAAACTGAACATACAAAGAATCTTTAAAAAAGAAAAATAAGACCATTGAATGCTTTGTCAACATATGATCTGTTACTTCTATAATATAGTAGCAAACATTACTAGTTGAGACATGAATTTGACTCTTGGCATCACCACTGGTTAGTTGTATCTTAAGCAAATGATTTGCTTTGTTGAAAGCAACTGCTTATCATTTGAAAGTTGAATAAATTCTCATATCTCAGTGTTCTTGTGAAGAGTAAATAAGAATGTGAAAATGGCTAACATGTTGTAAGAGCTCAATAAACAACAATATAAATCTAAAGAATAACTATACTCACTGATCATTCAATAAATAGCTAGCAAATGCCTACTAACAAGTGTGACAGGCATCAACATGTTAACACCAAAAATCTAACAAATAAGGGAAGTGGAAGTGGTGACCATCAAAATTCTCAATAAAATAACTTAAGATTTTATTTGAAAAAATACTACCTGCCACTAGGTGGCTTAAATAACTTCAAAAAAAGACATCAAAATTCTAAGCTTCTATAGCTCAGTGCCCATAGCTCAGGGGTTAGGGCATCAGCCACATACACTAAGGCAGGGGGGTTCAAACCCAGCCCATGCTGCTAAACAACAATGACAACTGCAACAAAAAAAATATCCAGGTGTTGTGATGGGTACCTGTAGTCTCAGCTACTTGGGGGGCTAAGGCAAGAGAATCGTTTAAGCCCAAGAGTTTGAGGTTGCTATGAGCTGGGATGCCACGGCATTCTACCAAGGGCAACATAGTGAGAAAAAAATCTATCTCAAAAAGAAAAAAAAAAAAAGAAAAAGAAAAAAGAAAAAAAATCTAAGCTTTGGTAACAACTTATTTCACCCTTTCCCCCCAACTAAAAATTACAAAGATGGAATTCTAACACCTATATATTAATTATCATTATTTAGGCCTCATCACTAATAACACCTGCATCAATTATTTCTTAAGATAGTAAGAATAAATAAGTAACATAACTCTACTTAAGACTAAATCAAGTATAAGAATGACACATATTAAACCAAAGACAGCTAGTACTTAGAATTACATCAAGCAGATGACCCTAAACACTTTGGATGCCTAGGAGGCCTCAGAGAACAAATGCAAGACCCTGAGTTTGCTACAGCAACACAGAAACTGCAGGTATACAGAAAGACAGCAGGGGGAGTACCAAAAGTTTGCTAAAGCATCAGAGGTCGCAATGCCAAAGATCAAGGGAAGCTCCAGAGTAGAACCAGGCAAACCTCTTCAAAAGGGAGACACGAGGAAAAGTCCAAAGACACACCTCCAAAATAAGGTTTTAGAGACCCACAGAATCTCTAGCCAGGCTGACTGGTGAAGGCCTTCCTGTATACGAAGTGTAAAAAGACTGGGAGAAGGGGCTGCTTTTTCGAATGGTCACATTTTAACAAAAAATAACAATCCAAGCATACAAATAGGGAAATATGACCCACCCAGAGAAAAAATAAATTCCTAGAAATCAACCACAAAGAAAACAGAGGTCTATGAATTATCCACCAAAGAATTCAAAATGACTGTCATTAAAATGATCAATGAGGTAAAAGAGAACACAAATAGAAAACTAGGTGGGGCTGGGTTCAGTGATTCACGTCTATAAGCAATCATAGTACTTTGGGAGGCTGAGGCAGGAGGATTTCTTGAGTCAGGAGTATGAGGTTGAAGGAGCTATGATGATACCACTGCACTTT
Source organism: Perodicticus potto (assembly GCA_963574655.1). Lineage (NCBI taxonomy): Eukaryota > Metazoa > Chordata > Mammalia > Primates > Lorisidae > Perodicticus > Perodicticus potto. The sequence continues at coordinate 44,935 of CAUYRH010038955.1, read as the reverse complement.
AACCCAGGCAACGACAAAGGATGGAAGGAAAGACAGAAGGAAAGAAGGAGATGTGAAATCAGAAATCAGGGAAATGGTGCATGAACAAAATGGGAATATTAACAAAAGATAATAGAAATTATAAAAAGGAATTAAATACAAATTCTGAAGGTGAAGAATACAATGGAAATGAAAAACTCTCTAGGAAATCAAAAGCAGACTGAACCAAGAAGAAAAATAAGTCAGCAATTCTGAAGATTGGTCACTTGAAATTACCAAGCCACCAAGCCAAAAAAGCAAAAAGAAAAAAAAAATTTTTAAAGCAAAGAGAACTTAAAGGACTTACGGACACCAATACGCCTACCAAAATATATGCATGAGGGAAGACAGAGAAAGGGGCAAGGAGCCCATTTATAGAAATAATTACTGAAAACTTCCCAAATTGGAAGAGTGAAATAAAAAAATAAAGAAGCTCAAATACCTCTACCATTAACCTCAAAACACCTACACTAAGATCCATTATAATCATGCTGTCAGAGTTACAATTAAAATATCTTCAAAGCAGCAAGAGAAGTGATATATATAACATACAGTAGAGTTGCCATAAGATTATGAACAGATTTTTCAGCAGAAACTTTGCAGGCCTGAATGAGTGGATGATATATTCACAGTGCTGAACAAAAGAACTGCCAATCAAGAATACTATATCCATTAATATTATCCTTCAAAAATGAATGTGAAATTAAGACAATATCAGATACAGAAAAGATGAAGGAGTTCATCACCACTAGATCAGTTCTATAAAGGAAGTCATTCAAGTGGATATGAAAACATACTACACAATTATATGACAGTAAAAAAAATGTAAATTTCTCTAATAAAGGTTAATACAGAGATAAATACAGTGTCTTAAATTCTTGTAATACTGGAACATAAATTACATTTAATTTTGGTATAGAATTTAAAAGACAAAAGCATTAAAACTAACTGAAAATATGTTAATGGATACACAATATAAAAAGATGTAATACATGATATCAATAATATCAAGCTGCAGCAAGAGAGATGTATAAGGAATAGAGCTCTTATATTTGATTAAAGTTATTAATAGATTAAAATAGTTTATATCTTTATTTATATAGTTATAACTTCAAGATATTTTGTGTAATCTCCATGGTAATTACAGAGAAAATATCTACAGGAAATATTTAAAAGGATTTTTTAAATAAAATCAATGGATGTTGCTATTAAAAAATATCAATGAAACATAAGGAACGCAAACAGAGAGGACCATATTAACTACATGTTGCGGAGAAAAAACAAAAATAAAAATAGTAAGTCCCTTCCAATCACTAACTACTTTAAATGCAAATTGAAGAAAATACCCAATCAAAACATAAAACTGGCTTAATATATAAATAAACAAGATACAACCAAGTGTTGTCTATTATACACGCACTTTAAGACACACACACAGAATGAAAGAGAAAGGCAGGAAAAGATATTTTAGGCAACTGCTATAATGAAGAGTGTAAGGGTGGCCATATTTACATAAGACAAAACAGACATTAAAAAATTTCTTTGTCTAAAGAGACAGTGAAGGACGTAAAAAGATTAATTCACTAGATGTAACAATTATAAATATATATACACCTAACATCAGAGCCTTTGATGTGAAGCAATGAAAGAATTCAAGGGAGAAATAGACAGCAACACAATTAATAGGAAACTTCAATACTCCATCTTCAATAATGGACAGCCCACCACACAAGTGATCAATAAGGACAGAGAAGACATGCACAACATTATAGACCAACTGTTAGTATTCTAACAGACCTACAGAATACTCTATCACAGCAGAATGAAAGCAGACTTCTCAAGTACACATGCAACACTATCATGGATAGATCATATGTCCCAACACAAGTCTTAACAAATTTAGGAATAATGAAATCCTATCAATTATCTTTTCTGATCATAATGAAATGAAACTTGAAATCAACAGCAGAAGGAAAACAAGAAAAGTCACAAATATGTGGAAATTAAAGAACACTTTTTTTTTGGAGACAGAGTCTCAAGCTGTCCCCCTGGGTAGAGTACTGTAGCATCACAGCTCACAGCAACCTCAAACTTTTGGCCTCAAGCAATTCTCTTGCCTCAGCCTCCCAAGTAGCTGGGACTATAGGTACCCACCACAATGCCTGGCTATTTTTGTTGTTGCAGTTGACATTGTTGTTTTAACTGGTCCGGGCCAGATTCGAACCTGCTAACCTTGATGTATGTGGCCAGTGCCCTACCCACTGACCTATGGGTGTTGCCCAAGAATACATTCTTTTAAAAAAACTAATGGGTTATAGAGTAAGCTACAAATGAAGTTACAAAATACCTTGAGATAAATGAAAATGAAAATACAACATACCAAAACTTAAAGAGTGAAAGCAGTGATAAAAAGGAAGTGGTCAGAAGTAAGTATATCTCTTTAAAAACAAAGATTTCAAATCAATAACCTAACTTTATGCCTCAAATAACTAAAAACGAAAAATAAACTAAACCCAAAGTTAGCAGGAGGAGAAATGATGAAGATTAAGGCAACGATAAATAAAATAGACAACCAGAAAAATAGGGGAAAAAAATCAACAAAACTATAAATTGGTCTTTAAAAGATCAACAAAATTGAGTGGCACCTGTGACTCAGTGAGTAGGGCACCGGCCCCATATACCAAAGGTGGTGGGTTCAAACCAGCCCCAGCCAAACTGCAACAACAACAAAAAGATAGCTGGGCGTTACTGCAGGCGCCTGTTCAACATAACTAATCATTAGACAAATGTAAATCAAAACAGGATATCACCTCACATCCACTAGGATGGTCAATATCAAAAGAATAGAAAATAACGGGTTGACAAGGATGCGGAGAAACTGAGCACTGTTGGTATGAAGTAAAATGGCGCAGGGTCTCTGAAAACTAGTATGGGATCTTTCTCAAATATCTAAAGGCAAAACAGAATTACCATACAACCCAATAATCTCTCTTCTGGGTATAGATCCAAAGTAATTGAAAACAGGATTCTGAAGAAATATTTGTACAACCACATTCATGCCAGCGTTATTATTTTTATTAAAAATGGCCAAGAAAGGATAGCAGCCCAAATGTTTTCTGACAAATGAAAGATAAAAAGTTCTAGAGAACTGTTATCTGTTAACTGTATTATCTGTTGCACATAATGTGAATACACCGAATGCTACTTAACTGTACACTTAAAAATGTTTAATAATGTCATGTGTTTTCACCACAATTAAAAATCTATAATTTAGACTCAATCCAAACTTTAACTGGGAATCCATTCAGTGACTTATTTTCACTGATACAGGATAAGTATAAGAAATACATTGACTATTAGTTTTTAAAAGGGAACTAGAAAGGATGAAAAATAGTATTAACAATCATCAGTCAGTATAACAGATTAGATTATAAATGTGGTCTTAGTAGCAAACTGCCTGTGAGGGTTTTCTGTTCTTTTAGAAATTAAAACAGAAAACATTTTAAGACAAACCTGAAAAGCAGAGTGTGTTTTAACTGGTTAATAGAGGACCACAGAGCAAATTTAAACAAAAGAAAAGCATTTAAAGCTGTGTTGGTTGGTTGGTTATTTTGATAAGGGGGAGCACTAAACTGTCAAACATTCTATATCCCCGTTTTTAAAACCTAGTAAGAAAAAAGTATAAAATTATAGTGGACATTAGAATTAAAGGGCAAAAAGATCAAACAAAATAAAGAAATTTAAGGGGCTCAGTGCCTGTAAATCATCATAAGGGGCTCAGTGTCTGTAGCTCAGTGGTTAGGGAGCCAGCCACATACAGCAGGGCAAGTGGGTCTGAACTGGGCCTGGGCCTGCTAAACAACGACAACTATAAAACAATAGCCAGGCATTGTGACTTGGGAGACTAAAGCATGAGAATTGCTTAAGCCTAAGCATTTGAAGTTGCTGTGAGTTGTGATGCCACAGTACTCAGTACTGAGAGTGGCATAGTGAGACTCTGTCTCAAAATAAATAAATAAATACATACATACATACATACATAAAATAAACAGTTATAAGGAAGTGTGGTAACTGACCATGAAAATGGTTATACATGATCAAATATATTTAAAACAATCAACAGGACTCCATTCCATCTACTTTTGTAGGAATTAATAAATGAAAGAAAATTCTTAGTATTTCTAAAAATCTGAAAAGACAAGAGAAAAATATTAATAGTAATGGACAGAAAGATAGCCTTAAGCACAAGCTAATAAAGAAAGGCACAAAATTTGAAGGAGTCAAGACAACTTTAGCATTTTTCTGCAAGCACCACACATTCTAACTGATCAAATCAATCTTTTCCAATTTTTATTAATTATATGTATAGTATTTCTTCCTTGTTTCAATACTACTTCTAGTTCTGAAAAATGGTAGTAACTAAGTACAAATTCATACTGTATAAAACAAGTGGAAAAATTTCAAAGACAAATGTTTAGTTCAGACATAGCTACAATGAATTTTTTTTTTTTTTTTTTTGGAGACAAGTGTTTCACTATGTCACCCTCGGTAGAGTTCTATGGCATCACAGCTCACAGCACATTCCAACTCTCGGGCTTAAACAATTCTCTTGCCTTAGCCTCCCAAGTAGCTGGGACTATGGGTACCCACCACAACACCCAACTATTTTCTTGTTGCAGTTGTCTTTGTTTAGCTGGCCTCAGCTGGGCTCGAACCCAAAGCTTTGGTGTATGTGGCTGGCACCATAACCACTATGCTACGGGTGCCCAGGCCAAAAATAAATTTTTTAAACAAAAGGTTTAGACCCATATTCTTTTTTTTTTTTGAGGCAGAGCCTCAAGCTGTCACCATGGATAGAGTGCCGTGGCATCACAGCTCACAGCAACCTCCAATTCCTGGGCTCAAGCGAGTCTCCTGCCTCTGCCTCCCAAGTAGCTGGGACTACAGGCGCCCGCCACAACGCCCGGCCATTTTTTGGTTGGCAGCCGTCATTATTTGGCAGGCCCGGGCTGGATTCGAACCCGCCAGCTCAGGTGTACGTGGCTGGCGCCTTAGCCCATTGAGCCACAGACGCCGAGTCTTAGACCCATATTCTAACCTAAAAAATAGAACAGCTCAACTTTTACATTATAACAAAGCAACTAAGAAAACTAAGAAACTAAAACTAAGAAAATGGAGTTTAGAAATAAGACAGTTAATTACACCACTTAAAAAGACTATGATTAAAAAAAATCTTTGCGTCTGACCAAATAAAAGTTTCATGAGATTAGTCTTACAGAACAAAAACAAAAAGCCTACTCAAGAAAAAAGTCAAAGCTTAAAAGTTAAGTAAAAAAATACAGAGCTAGAGAACAGATTAGTAAAGCTAAAAACCACACCAGAGTAACATGGGGGCGGGGGAGTCCGTTCCATTCATGATGACAAAACAGCTGCATATCTAGACTATGGTAGGTGCTAAAATAAATCTATACACATGCTCAGATTGCACAGAACTACACACACACACACACACACACACACACACGTGCAATGAATTAATTTCAGAAACTGGTGAAAACTGGTAAGGTTTATAAACTACCTAACAAATTTGTATCAAGTCATTGGTTTTGACATTGTGCTACTGTGATAAGCAATTTTACCATTGAGAGAAGCTAGGTACAGAGTTCATAGGATTATGTCTGTGTAGTACTGTTGCCACTCCCTGTGAATATTTTAACTAAAACTTCTTCTAAAAAGTCACGTAAAGAACATATGAAAATGTATCAATATAGAAAAATCTCTATGAATAATGATGACTATTGAAATGATTATGATTATGGACAATTAGTATGTGCCAGATAATGGAGGTAAAATAGACAAAGAAATGTGACTTCTCCAAATGGGGGGAAAAAAAATCAAGAGGAAAAGTAAAGAAATTCAACTAAAAACTATAATGCAGTATTACAAGTGCTATGTTAAAAAATGAATGAATAATAAAGGAAATAATAGAGGAATAACAAATAAATAACAAAAAACGAAGGCAATTTATTAAAAGAAGACAAGTTATGCTGTAATGTTTGGCTTAAAAAACATCCACAGTGTCAAAGGGAATAAAGTGACTTAATCTATTCTCTGTATATTACAATTAGAGCATAATACAGGACTGACAATACAAGGAAGAAAGGAGGGTGAGAGCAGGAATACTACAGGCAGTGGAATACTGCCTTGGGGAAAAGAAGAGACTGGACTAGGAAACTGGCCAAAAGACAAATCCCCAAAACATAATTTTAAAGATGGATAGAAAGTACAGGTTCAAGAATACCAAAACCTAAAATAATTTATATAAATGTTACTATACAAGACTAGTAAGTGAAGATTAGGAAAACATTAACTAGTTCTAGAAATACAACTCCAGAAATAACACACAGGAGTACATACAAGTATGAATACAAATTTAAGACTTATAATAAAGAAAGTTTCCTTTTAATCTAGCATTTCCTAAGATTACCACATAGAGCTAAATATTCATTATGCAAGAATAGAAATTCTTACTTCTTGTCTTTTCTTAAGATCTTCTTTGGCTGCTCCAAACCGTTTGGTTAACCTGGCTATCTTGGCCTAAGGGGGGGAAAAAAAGGAAATCAAGTGGCATTATAGTGTTAATAAAGATCCCAGCATATTTAAGAGACTCACAGATAAACAAGATCCTCAGAAGTAAGAGTGAAGAAAATAAGGTAGGTAAACAAATTATAAAACATATACTTGGAAAACGCAGAGAATCTTAATGAAAACTGAAGTAACCCCTGAACTTAATATCCAGATATAAATACTCTTAAATAGAAGATTAGTGTGTTTCCTCCCAGAACTCGTGGGTCTTATTCAGATATCAGTACATTTCTGAGCATGCATTTAGTGCTATTTTTTAGCATTTTTCTCACCAAAATTGTAAAATGGACATTATCTGTAAATCATAAAAGTTCTCTTGCCAATACTACTTACAGATTTAGATACAGGGTTTACTAATTTGTGACATTTTCAATAGCAATGCAGAGGCATGATGAGATATTGTTTTTTCAAACATTTAACTCCATATTCTGTTAATCTTTTAACTGTCTGATAAAAATGTAAAATTGTTAGTGTCAATGTTTGTCACTGAAATTATTAATCATTTGTACTGTTTACATAAACTATCTGATCACATTTTGCCTAAATATATATTCAAAGGAAATCTAAAAATAAGAAAGTAAAATAAAAAGTAAAATGATGTGAAATTATCACATCATTACGTGAATATCTGCTTGTATTTCCTCTCAGTCTTTTACTAAGGTATAAATGTGATATTCAATTATTTCAGTTGTTTTTACTGTAGACCATTTAAAATTAAACACGTTATCAGGAATATCAAAGTAATTGAGTGTGTTCATAAGGCCTGCCTGAGGAGGAACTCTGCCAGAGAATTTCTATTACCCAAAAAAGGATATTCATTTCACAAAAATGGTATCATTCACTTCTAAAGTTTCTTTCTCAAAGTAGTCACTTCTAAAGGAGATCTCAAATCTTACAATAGTATATCTAAGTTCAATAACATGACCTAGGCAATCAGTCACCTGTAACTCCCAAAGATGAAGATTTTCCTCAGGAATTAATTATGTATGCATAACATTAAGGGCCAAGGACACATAGCATAATTTTATATACCAAATATGGGTTTTACCTTTCAGTGGTGACTAAAATATTTCAAATAATTTTTTCAAAGTATATGGAGAGGCATTTTCTATGCCCCAACTTACGTAAGAATGTCTTTCTTCTTTTCTTTATCAGATTATCTACGTATCTATAAATTGTACAGTATGTATAGTATTACTATTATTGTAATATAAATTGAAAACTAAAAAAAAAAAGTCTGTATTAATATGTTATATATATGCAAAATGGTCTACAAGGATACATTCCAAAGTTAAAATTGATTATATCTGGAGGTCAAGACTACCAAGAAGTAGGAGAGAAGGTAAACAGAAGGACTTTGTTTTCATGTCATGTACATTTCTAGTATTCAAATTGTTTTTAACTGTCATATAAAAAATTAAGCCAGTAACAAAAAAAACTCTCAAAGTATGGGCACTAACTTACTGTCTTCTGACATTTAACATTATAAAAAAGAAATCAAAAAAGAGCAGCCTTTTTGTTTTTATTTTTACATACAAAACCATACACTGTTTATTATTATAATTCAAAATAGCTGCCATCTTGTGTCTAAGAGTAGGTCTCTATTTTGGCAAGTATTCTGTGAGACTTTTTTCTTTTCTTTTCTTTTTTTTTTTTTTTGAGACACTGTGTCTCTCTGTTGCACAGGCTAGAGTGCCAAGGTATCAGCCTAACTCAAAGCAACCTCAAACTCCTGGGTTCAAGTCATCTTCCTGTCTCAGCCTCCCAAGTATCTGGGACTACAGACATCCACCATGACGATGGGCTAATTTTTCTACTTTTAGTAGAGACATGGTCACTCTTGCTTAGGCTGGTCTCAAACTCTTGAGCTCAAGTGATCCCCTCCCATCTTGGCCTCTCAGGGTGCTATCACTACAGGCATGAGCCATTGTGCCTGGTTTCTGTGAGACTTTTTAAAATACATAAACATATCTTTTCTTAAATTCAGAAAAGTAATATTCTATTTTGTCATTGATTACTATTTCTGTTTCATTTGTTCTTGGTTTCTTAGGTATACACACAATTTCTTGTATAATGGAACAATGATAGCTGTTTAAATAAAAGTCACATGAATTGTTGGGAGTCAGACACATTGGGCCTTGTTTAACAAACAAGACAAACCAACCATTTCTTTGCATGTGTACTGAGAAATCTCCTGGGAAATAACTGCCTAAAAAAGTCAATCTTGCATCAAATTTGGCATAATAAAATATCAGTACCCCAAAAAGTAAGTGAATAAATAGACACATGGTATTTATTATTCAAAACTATCTTCTGTAGTCCGCTGTGATAGATTTACTTCATTGGTAGGTAGGAAAAGGAAAGAGACTGAAGGAAAAAGTGTAATAGGTATTCCCAGTTAAAACTACTTAAGGCTCAGGGCCGGTAGCACAGTGGTTACAGTGCCAGCCACATACACCAAATTTGGCAGGGTTGAACTCAGCCTGGGCCAGCTAAAACAACAATGACAACTGCAACAAAAAAAGCAGGGTGTTCTGGTGGGCTCCTGTAATCCCAGCTACTTGGGAGGCTGAGGCAAGAGAATCCCTTAAGCCCAAAAGTTTGAGGTTGCTGTGAACTGTGATGACACGGCACTCTACCAAGGGCAACATAGTAGGATTCTGTCTCAAAAAAAAAAAACTAAACTAAAATTGCATTTTCTAAGGCATAAGCAATGGAATACTGTGTTCTAAGGTGTATTCATAGCTTTCTTATTTTCATAAAAAATCCAGTTGAAATTGTTAAGTATTCAGAATTTGTACTGTATAGTGATTTGAAAAGAATCAAGTTCTATCTAGGAACATGGTATATCACCGTTGACTTATGTTTTCTTATATTTTTCATTTTTTCTTCATAAGGGTCTTGAAAATTTCTTTTTAGGTTTATTCTTAAGTACAGACTTGCTTTCAATAACTACCATATGAGAAATCTTTTTTTCATTATATTTTCTAAATGATGGTTGTTGACATAGGAAAGCTACTAGAGTATGTTGTTCTTATTTAAAGCGGTTGGTAGATTTCCTTCCTTTTTCAGCAGTTTGCCAAGATAATTCTATTGGGTTCACATTTACCAATCATTACTCATTTCTTTTCCTATCTTGTTGTATTACCCAAGACTGCCACCAATACTCTAAACAGCAGCATCTATTAATAACATGGTCGAATTCTCAGCTTTCAAGATTTCCCAAAATTCTCTACCAAAACTTTGTGGGCCCAAGGACTTCTTCAGAAATAAATCTCTGACCATAGTCCTAATAGTTACTCAAAATTTTATATTTTCTACTTGCTTTTTAGATAAAATAGATTTTAATGGTATAGGTTTAACTGAAAAATGTTCTTAAAGAATCTCCTCTGAGGCTGGGAATGGTAGTTCATGCCTATAATTTTAGCACCCTGGGAAGTCAAGGCACATGGCCTTGAGCTCTGATGCTTGAGCTCAGTAGTTGGAGACTAGCCTCAGCAAGAGCAAACCCCATCCTAAAAAAAGCCAGGCATGTGGCAGGAGCCTGTAGTTCTAGCTACTCGGGAGGGTGAGGCAAGGGATAACTTCAGCCCAGGAGTCTGAAATTGCTGTGAGCTATGACACCATGGCATTCTACTGAGGGCAACAAAGTGAGACTCTAAAAGAAAAAAAAAATCTGCTCTGGATTTTTACTTGTTTTTCCAATCCTTGTATAGCTTATCTATACTTAACACTTGTTGTTTTTAGGTGAAAGATTTATCAAAGCAACTGAACAATTTGTCTCAAAAGTATTCAACTAAAGAGTTTGTCCCCGGATATTTGTACTAAAACATGTTAAACAAAAGTCAAAGTATATTAGTTTATAAAAAATTGTTCTGATATATGCAATAAAAGAGAAGAGAAAGCATTATTTCCAAATTGATCATGCCATATAAATTCAGCCAAAAATGTGTAAGTCTAATATATCACATTGAACTCATCTCATGGACTTGCACTTTTGCTTTACATTTATTTGTTCCCATAGAACTGGATATCCTAAATATTATTATATACAGCCCATGAATCAAACTGAATGGTAGAATCAAGCTGAACTACAAGTTGCAAAACAGGTGGCAAAGTCTGGGCAGAATAGTCGCCAACAATTTCCAAATAACCAATAGCTGGACAGTGGTTAGTAACCACAATACTGACCCCATATTTCCCTATCCAGAGCATTAGCATAATGATAATTTGCAAGTAATGACCTGCACCACCAAGCTTAAATAGACACAGCTCATAGACATGCTTGAATGCTTAGCAAGAGAAATTGTAAATACTGATTACAACATGCACAGTAATTACAGTAAAAGCAGTAGCTGCTTTCTCTGTGACTCCCATAGATCAGAAGCATAGAACATGAAGCCACATGTTAAGGAAAACTTGTATTTTTCAAAAAATGTTCTGCTTCATAAGGAGTCCCATGAGGAGTGTGAACCCATTTCTACAAACCTCTGTCTCTGCACTGGCATTGTGCAATCCACTGAAAGAGTTGGTGATATTTAAGAACTTTTTTTTTTTTTGAGACAGAGCCTCAAGCTGTCACCCTGGGTAGAGTGCCGTGGCATCACAGCTCACAGCAATCTCCAACTCCTGGACTCAAATGATTCTCCTGCCTCAGCCTCTCAAGTAGCTGTGCCTACAAGTGCCCACCACAACGCCCGGCTATTTTTGGGTTGCAGCTGTCATTGTGGTGTTGGCAGGCCCGGGCTGGATTTGAACCCGCCAGCTCAGGTGTATGTGGTTGGTGCCCCAGCAGCTTGAGCCACAGGTGCTGAGCTGACATTTAAGAACATTTAAGAGCCATGAGTGCAAAACAGATTGCTTCAAGGAAGGAAACTAGGAAACCCTAATAAATGCCTGACCTAAACCTCTCCTTACCCCATCACCTCAAATTATTGGGGCTGCATCTTTAAGGTATAAGCTTGGGTACCTGGAAGAGAATCTTAAGTCTCCAGTCAATGGAAAGTGGTATGACATTCATATTCTAGAGTTCTACACACTGGGGTTCAAATTCTAATTTTCCCACTTAACGTAAACCAATAGCTGAGAGATTCAAAATGCTGACAGTAATAGCTGAGTGTTTCTTGAAATAAACTATTCATTGAGGAGTGGTAAAATGAAAATTTTCTCAAAAATAAAACTACTTAAAAAAATTAAATAAAATTTAAATTTCACCCATGGAGTTGACCACAATTAAGGAAATGATCTGCAGGACCATCAGGACACACAGGGACAAACTGTTTAAAGACTTTGACCTACAGGGACAAATTGTTCAATCGATCTGATTTATCTACCTTTAGTCTTTTCACAAAATAATAAGCTTTGGCCTTATTGATCAATCTTCAAAAAGGGCTTTGTTTTTTGTTACTCTCATTAACTTCTTCCTTATGCATGGGGGTTAAGCTTGTTATTACTGTTTTACCCTAGAATATGAGATGAACACATACTATTTCTCTACCTTTTCTGTTAGTGAGTAATGAATTTAAGATTATAAAGTTTACTTTGAATATTGCTTTAGCTTTAACCCATAGGTTTTGATATGCTATTCTTTAGTCTAAAATTTCATGCAGATATAATTAAAGAGTTGAGAATTTTCATTTTATTTCTGCTTTGGAATTATCTGAAAGTATGTTTTAGGGATAGCCATGGCCTAGGAGAGATAGAAAAGCTATTTGTCAGTAATGGTACTACATAGCTGATATAGAATGCGCAAAAAATGACAACTATTAGCATTTTAGAACTTCTATAGAAGTTACTACAGTTCAAATCTTACAATGCAACAGAGACACATCCTTCTGCTTATGTAATGAAAATCATAAAAATAACTTGGAATTCACCTACAATTTGACATCTCTGAAAAAGTTAAAATATATAAAATTTTCACTATTCAGAAATCAATCAATCCCTAAATTATATAGAAAGTTATTATACAGGGTGGGCCATAAAGTTCGTTGTGGAAGTAAGTGATGTAGTCTTTAAATGGTGGAGAACTTGAAAGTAATAATTATCAAAAAATATTATAACAGAGTAATTGATGCCATCATGGAAAGAAGGTTGAGTAGGGAACTCTAGGAGTCCCTTCCCAAGAGGAGCTAATGGGCAGGCCAACATTGTCAGAATCAACTTTTGCACAACTCTGGAATCTAGTCAAAACTTATCACACCTAAAGGAAGCCTTAGAGAAGAATGAAATTGCTGCTATGTGATAGGACTTTTTCAAGGACCAACACAAAGGCTGGCCTAAATTTCCTCACAGCTTTTCCCCCAGTCACAGATATTGACTATAGCAGCCTGCAACAAAGGGCAAAAATGGAGAAAAACAATAAACAGAAAAGCCTGGTATGGAAAAAACTTGAGAAAGGAGAGACGGGGTTGGGGGAACAGGGGCTTGTAAAATTCTTTAACAAACAGGAAATGCCTGTAACCAGAGTAGGATGCAGAACGAAGAAAAGGCCTGAAAAGACCTTCTGGCTGACCTTCAGATTCAAGGGAAGTTGGATAAAGCAAGTTATAAATGGCCTGGCTAAGCCTTGAAGGAGCACCCCAACACAACCAATCAATAAAGAATGGAGTAGCCAGCACAGTGGCTCATGCCTGTAATCCTAGCACTCTGGGAGGCCGAGGCAGGTGGATAGCCTGAGCTCACAGGTTCAAAAGCAGCCTGAGCCAAAGCAAGACTTCGTCTCTAAAAATAGCCGGGCATTATGGCAGGTGCCTGTAGTCCTAGCTACTTGGGAGGCTGAGGCAAGAGAATTGCTTGAGCCTAAGAGCTTGAGGTTGGTGTGAGCTGTGACGCCACAGAACTCTACTGAGGGCAACAAAGTAAGATTCTGTCTCAAAAAAAAAAAAAAAGAAAGAAAGAATGGAAGAACATGTTTTTCTTTTGACTCTAGGCATTTGTGTTTACTGTCAAAACACCAGCCGACTGCTAGCTATGCTAATGAAACAGAGACTTCAGTGGACACACATAACAAAGAATACACATACTTTCACAAATATTACAAAAGCTAGTTTAGGGGGGAAAAGTTAAAAAGTTAGACACGTCATTAAGCAAACAACAGCCCTCAATAAGCAACAAAAATAAACCCCAAAAACTCTGATTTCCAAAGTTGCTGTATTATAATACAGGTTGAATATCCTTTATCTGAAATGCTTGGGACCAGAAGCGGATACAGTATTTTGGATATTTTCACATTTTGCAATATTTGCATTACCCTTACTGGTTGACTATCTCTAGTTTAAAAATCCAAAATCAGAAATGCTCCAGTGAGCACTTCCTTTCCACATCATATCAGTGCTCAAGAAGTTTCAGATTTTAGAGCACTTCAGATTTCAGATTAAAGATTCTCAACCTAGTATTCCAAATGTCCAGTTTTTAACAAATAAAAACATAAGGAAGCATGCAAATAAATGACAATGTGGCACAATTCACAAGAGAAAAAAAAAAAAGAATCAAAATTACCACTTACTAAAGACTTACTAAACAAAATGACTTTTTTTTTGAAAGACAGAATCTCACCTTATCACCCTCCATAGAGTACTGTAGCCTCACAGCTCACAGCAACCTCCAACTTCTGGGCTTAGGCAATTCTCTTGTCTCAGCCTCCCAAGTAGCTGGGACTACAGGCGCAGACACAACACCCAACTAATTCTTTTGTTACAGTTTGGCCAGGGCTGGGTTTGAACCCGCCACCCTCGGTATATGAGGCTGGCACCATACCCACTGAGAAACAGGCGCCGCCCACAAACCAACTATTTTAGCTAAAGGAAGCTATAGCTGGGTGGAGTGCCTCACACCTGTAATCCTAGTACTCTGGGAGGCTGAGAAGGTTGAGTCACCAGTTGTAGACCAGCCTGAGGAAGAGCAAGACTCCTGTCTCTAAAAATAGCCAGGTGTTGTGGCAGGAACCTGTAGTCCCAGCTATTTGGGAGGCTGAGACAAGAGGGTTGCTTGAGCCCAAGAGTTTGAGGTTGCTGTGAGCTACGGTACTCTAACAAGGGTGACAAAGTGAATTTCTGCCTCAAAAAAATTTAAAAAAGAAAAGAGAAAAAAATACAGAAAGTTATGGAATTTATAAAAAATAAAAAAATGAAGTCTCACCAATAGAGACTATGACTAGCAAGAAGACAGAATTACATAAGGAAAACAATTACAAATTCTAGAACTGAAAAGTACAGTCACAAATTCACTAGCAGGGCCCAATGATAGATCTGAGTAGGACAGAGCTATAAAGGAACAGAGTTTTGTATGCTATTGAAAATAAGTAGATTATTGATTCAAACCTAATTGCTATAAAGTTACGATGTTAGATGTAAATCTCCAAGGTAACCACTAAAGACAATACTAAAAAGTATATAGAAAGAGAAGAAGGAAATCAAAATGATACTCTACGAAAAAAAATCAAATACAAAAATGAACAGTAATGGAGGAATTGAGGAACAAAAAGGTATAAGACATATAGAAAAAAATAAAATGGCAGAAGTCTTTCTTTACAAATACCTTCTTTAAATGTAAATAGATTAAACACCCCAGTTAAAAGGCAGAGATTATCTATAACACTTCATGAGAACTTTAAACTTTTGAGCATCAAAAGACGTTATTGGCCAGGCACAGTGGCTCAAGCCTGTAATCCTAGCGCTCTGGGAGGCTAAGGCAGGAGCATCCCTTGAGCTCAGGAGTTGGAGACTACCTGAGCAACAGTGACACTCTCATCTTTACTAAAAATAGAAAAATTAATCAGGTGTTCTGGTGGACACTTGTAGTTCTAGCTACTAGGGAGGCAGGAGGATTGCTTAAGCCCAGCAGTTTGAGGTGCTGTGAGCTATGCTGATGCTATAGAACTCTAGCCTGGGCAATAGAGTAAGACTCTACCAAAAAAAAAAAAAAAAAGACATCATTAAGAAACTGTAGACAACACATCACTGAGATAAAGAAAAAATAAACAAAATTTTAAAAAAGAAATTGTAAACAATTTACACAATGGGAGAAAATATTTGAAATTATGTATCTGATAAGAGTTTAACATCCAGAATATACAAAGAACCCTTGCAACTTAACATCATAAAGGCAAAAAGTCCAAATTAAAAATCAGCAAAATAATTTAATAGAAGTTTCTCTAAAAAAGATATATAAGTGTTCAATATGCACATCAAAAGATGATCAGTATCATTAGACATTAGTGACATACTAATCAAAACCTCAATGAGATACCACTTCATACCAGTAGGATAATTAAAAATAAATAAATAAATAAAAAATAACAAGTGTTGGTGAGGATATAGAGAAGTGGAACCTTTGCTCATGGGAATATAAAATTGTGGCCAGGCTGGGCAGGGTGACTCACACCTTAACCCCAGCACTTCAGGAAGTTGAGGTGCAAAGATTACTTGGGACCAGGAGTTCAAAATCAGGAGCTTAAAACTTTTGAACAACATAGTGAGACCCCATCTCTAAGAAATTTTAAAAATAAAAAATAAAATGGGAGGCTCAGCGCCTGTGGCTCAGCGGGCTAAGGCGCCAGCCACGTACACCTAAGCTGGTGGGTTCGAATCCAGCCTCGGCCTGCCAAACAACAATGACGGCTGCAACCAAAAAATGGCTGGGCGTTGTGGCGGGTGCCTGTAGTCCCAGCTACTTGGGAGGCGGAGGCAAGAGACTCACTGGAGCCCAGGAATTGGAGGTTGCTGTGAGCTGTGATGCCACAGCACTCTATCCAGGGTGACAGCTTGAAGCTCTGTCTCAAAAAAATAAAATAAAATAAAATAAAATGGGTTAGCTACTCTGGAAAACAGTGGGGAGGTTCATCAATAAATTAAACAAAAATTACCATATGGGGCAGTGCCTGTGGCTCAGTGAGTAGGGCACTGGCCCCGGGCCCCATATACTGAGGGTGGCGGGTTCAAACCCAACCCTGGTCAAAGTGCAACAAAAAAATCGCTGGGCATTGTGGCAGGTGCCTATAGTCCCAGCTACTCGGGAGGCTGAAGAAAGAGAATCACCTAAGCCCAAGAGCTGGAGGTTGCTATGAGCTGTGATGCCATAGCACTCTACTTAGGGTGACAAAGTGAGACTCTGTCTCTTAAAAAAAAAAAATATTACCATATGACCCACGCACACACGCAGACAATGTTTAAAAGATTTGAAAACAAGTATTAAAACAAATACTTGTACACAAATGTTCACAGCAGCACTTCACAATAGCCAAAAGTAGAAACAATCCAAATACCCATCAAGAGGTAAATGCATCAACAAAATACAGTATACACATATATACCTATAAATAGAAAATTTAGCCATAAAAAGGAATGAAGTACTGATACATGCTACAATACAGATAAACTCTGAAAACATTATGCTAAATGAAAAGAGTCATGTGGCCAGCTGTGGTGACTCAATGCCTATAATCCCAACAGTTGGGAGACCACGGTGGGTGGACTGCCTGAGCTCACAGGTTCAAGATCAACCTGACCTAAAGCGACATCCCATCTCTAAAAATAGCCAGGCACTGTGGAGGCTACCTGTAGTAGTCCCAGCTACTTGGGAGGCTGAGGAAAGAGAATCACTTTGGTCCAAGAGTTAGAGGCTGCTTGTGAGCTATGACAACACAGCATTCTACCAAGGGTGACTCTGTCTCAAATAAAAAAAGAAAAGAGTCATGTGAAATATGCAAACTAGATAAATGAATAGAGATAGAAAGCAGATCTATGGCTGGCAAGGGCTAAGGGGAGGCAGAAATGAAGAGTGACTAATGGGCAAAATATTTCCTTCTAAGTTAACAAAAATGTCTGGGAACTAGATAGACATGCTTGCACAAAATTGTGACTGTACTAAACGTCACCGATATGTACAATTTAAGAGTTATCTTGGTATCTGAATTCTATTTCTATACAAAACAAAATTTCAAAACAAAAGTAAATTTATTTCATCTTAATGTGAGGGTACAAACAACCGGGTCAAAATATTTTATTTTATTAGGTAGAATCCCTCTCATGGTAAAACTCGGGTTCTAAAAACATGAAATTTTAATTGTAGTCATGGCACTGATGAGAAACAATTAATGAAATTATTCATTTGTATATTCAGACTGTTCCAGATTTAATTAAAAATTTTCAGTAGTAATAGTAAAATGAAGTTCATAAAAACCTGTTAAACTTGAGAAACAGGGCTAGCATTACATTCAATGATGCATTAAAAACTAGTATAAAGACCTTATTATTAATGAACTCTCACATCAAACAAAATTAACAGTATGAAATCAGGGACGTAACCTCTAGCCTAGGATATATGATACATCTAACTCTACTCATACCTGGCTGCAATTCAGTTCATAACTGAAAAGGTGATTTAACTTTCATGAATCACTTTATTCTCATTTGGAAAATAAAGAGTGCTAAGTGGTTTACAACTAAACCAGCTTTAGACTATATTCATATTTAAAATAGTCGAATAGGAACAAATATTTACATATGACATAATGAATGTACTGATTCAAATTTCCAGTCTCTTAGTTTTGGAATAAAATAGATTACCATAGCCTGGTTCCTAAGTGCTCATTTCAGCAAACCAGAAGCTCTGGCATTGTATGTAAATATAGCTATATTTAATAAAAAATAAAAAGTAGCAATTAAAAAATATGGATTAATACTAACATCTTTAAAATGCTAGGTTCAACAGAAGGAAGTAGACTAAAAGATTCCCTGACAAATATTATTTAGTACTTATTTTGGCATGCTAAATGGAAAAAAAAGATTGAGAAACACAAAGTTCAGGGGGCATCTGTGGCACAGTGAGTAGGGTGCCAGCCCCATATATACCAAGGGTGGCGGGTTCAAAGCTGGCTCTGGCCAAACTGCAACAAAAAATAGCCAGGCATTGTGGCTGGCATCTGTAATCCCAAGCTACTCCAGAAGCTGAGGCAAGAGAATCACCTAAGCCCAAGAGCTGGAGGTTGCTGTGAGCTGTGACGCCTCTGCACTCTACTGAGGGCGACAAAGTGAAACTCTGTCTCTGAAAAGAAAAACCACAAAGTTGGACACACTGATTTCTCAGTCTCTGTCATGAGTTCAACTGTGCCCCCTAAAAGTTCATGTATTGAAGTCTGAACCTCCAGTACCTCAGAATGTCACTTAATTTGGAAACAGGGTCGTTGCAAAAGTAATTACTGAAAATATAATTAGAAATAATTAGTCATACTGGAATAGGGTAGGCCAGACAATCTGACTGGTATCCTTGTGAAAAAGGGAAATTCAGACACATACAGGGACAACACCATGTGAAAATAAAACCAAAGATCAGATATTTCCACAAGCTAAAGAACACCAAAAATTGTTAGCAAACCAACAGAAGGCAGAAGAAATAGAACAGATTCCTCCTCACAGTGCAGCCCTCAGGAAGAACCAAGATGTAGATAACTTGAACTTCTAACCTCCAGAACTATCAGATAATATATTTGTGTATACCCAATGTAAACCACCCAATTTATCATACTCTCTTTACAGCAGCCCCAGCAAAGTAATACTAACTCATATTATTTTTCATACTTAGAATTTAAATTTATTTTATAGTCAATTCAAATATATACATATATGTACATATATATATATCCCACAAAATAAGTTATAAAAATGGATGACACTCAAGTGATGGACAAATGCCCAAGGAGCACTACCACCAATTGGGATGTATTCGTACTGTCTGATGGAAAACAAACGAAAAATGATGACACATGGGGTATACAATTCAAATCAGTGTACAAACCTGCAGTTCAGTAAGAACTGTTTTATGCCTCTTGTTACATTCAATTTTTTCCACTCGTGCTTTCAATTCTGCCAAAGTCTTATCAAACACAGCACATTGTAACGCACACAATTTTTCTTCCAGCAACCACTGTACAACCTAAAGAAATACATATTCCTTTGTTATACAAAGAAAAAATTCTAGTAAGCAGCAAAGAATAAATACTCTTAAGTACTGATGAGACAGTAATGATTTATTAATTAATTTAATGAATAAAACATGCTAGAACCCATTAACACACAGTGGATTTAGCTATCTACTAAAATTCTCCACTTTGCTACATATATAGTATATACTTCAAGAGGGAATTACTAAAAAAATAAAATAAAATAAAATAGAAAATCTCCAGGGGTTAAAATTTTGAAAATAATTTCAAGGTAAAATATTTCATGCTCAAACCACTTAAAGAAAAGGATCAGTTTTTTAAACATCCATTACAGATTGATTTTTTCTTTTTCTGAGATAGAGCCTCAAGCTGTCCCCCTGAGTGGGGGGACATCACAGCTCACAGCAACCTCCAACTCCTGGGCTCAAGTGATTCTCCTGCCTCCGCCTCCCAAGTAGCTGGGACCACAGGCGCCCACCACAACACCCAGCTATTTTTTGGTTGCAGCCATCATTGTTGTTTGGCGGGCCCAGGCTGGAATTGAACCCGCCAGCTCAGGTATATGTGTCTGGAGCCTTAGCCACTTAAGCCACAGGTGCTGAGCCAATAGACTGATATTTTTGTGAGATACACTAAGAATGTCACTGCAACACCAAATTCCTATAACATTTCTAAATACCTACTCAAAATTTCCATATTATCGCATTACAGACCCACAACAAACAAGACACTGGTACAAATCCATGAATCACACTTCAGTAACACTATCCTAAAGAATTAAACTCTCAGTACACATTTAAGGTTTTTTAATTCTTTCACATAGCCACCTTCATAATTCTAACAGCTGTATGAGAATGAGGAGGCAGAGCTAGGAGCACTGGCTCATGCCTATAATCCTAGCACTCTGAGAGGCCAAGGTAAGTAGATCACCTGAGCTCAGGAGTTCAAGACCAGCCTGAGCAAGAGCAAGACCCTATCTCTAAAAAACATAGCCAAGGGGCGGCACCTGTGGCTCAGGGCACCAGCCCCATATACCAAGGGTGGCAGGTTCAAACCCGGTCCCAGCCAAACTGCAACAAAAAAATAGTCAGGCATTCTGGCAGGCGCCTGTAATCCCAGCTACTGGGGAGGCTGAGGCAAGAGAATCATCTAAGCTCAGGAGTTGGAGGTTGCTGTGAGCTGTGTGACGCCAGGGCACTCTACCAAGGGTGATAAAGTGAGACTTTGTCTCTACAAAAAAAAAAAAAAAAAAAAAGGTCAGGCATTGTGGTAGCTGCTTAGGAGGTTGAGACAACGGATCACTAAGCCCAAGAGTTTGAAGCTGCTGTGAGTTACGATACCACAGCACTCTACCCAGGGTAACAAAGTGAGACTCCATCTCAAAACAAAAAAAAAAAAAAAACAGAATGAGCGTTATTATCTCCATTTGTGCAAGAAACTTAACTGGGAGGGGGAAAAAACACTTTTGTATTGCCTCAGTATTCCTTTTCCTAGTAAGTATAGATATTTGATCTTAGTAAAAGAGCCTTGAACTAACACTTTAATTATTCATAATTTCATCATTAAACATGTAAGATCTTAAAAAGCTAGTATTGGCTTGGTGCCTGCAGCTCAGTGAGTACGACACTGGCCACATACACCAAAGGTGGCGGGTTTGTGCCCTGCCCAGCCCTGCTAAACACCAATGACAACTGCAACCAAAAATAGCCCGGCGTTGTGACAGGTGCCTATAGTCCCAGCTCCTTGGGAGGGTGAAGCAAGATAATTGCTTACGCCCAGTAGTTTGAGGTTGCTGTGAGCTGTGATGCCACAGCACTCGACCGAGGGTGACAAAGTGAGATTCTGTCTCAAAAAATAAGTCTAGGATCACTTGAGTTTCACATTCCTCTCTTACAAAAAGAATTTAGTATAAACATTTGTGAATATGCTTTGAAAAATATAAAATATACTGAATATGTATTTTTTTCTTAGATAGGGTCTTTGTCACCTAGGTTGGAATGCAGTGGTGTGATCATGGCTCACTTGTAACCTCCAACTCCCAGGCTCAAGAGAGAATCCTGTCTCAGCCTCCCAAGTAACTGGGATCACAGGCACACCCCCCACCATGAACAGCTACCTTTTTTTTTTTTTTTTTGTGAGACAAAGTCTCATTATGTCGCCCCTCGGTAGAGTGCCATGGTGTCACAGCTCACAACAACCTCAAATTCCTGGGCTTAAGTGATTCTCTTGCCTCAGCCTCCCCAGTAGCTAGGACTTCTGGTGCCCACCACAACGCCCAGCTATTTTTTGGTTGTAGTTGTCATTTGTTGTTTGGCAGGCCCGGAATGGGTTCGAACCCGCCAGCTCCTGTGTATGTGGCTGGCACCTTAGCCGCTGAGCTATAGGCATGGAGCCGAACAGCTAACTTTTTGATGTATGTTGCCCAAGCTGGTCTCAAACTCCTGGCCTCAAGCAATCCGCCTGCCTAGACCTCCGAAAGTGCTGGGATTACAGGCAAACACCATTCCCAGATAAATATTAAATACATCTAGTCCCCAGATATAAGACAAGTTCTGTAGGTTTGAATCTGTATATAATGGAACAGGTATATTTACCTATTACCTGTAATAGCCTCTGTTCATTAAGTGTGAGTTGCACATTTAAGTTGGATGTTTGTTAATTCAGACTGTTCAATTAATTAAAAATTAACTAATTTTAATTAATTCTATCTCTAGTCTAATAGATATAGAAGCTTTCAAAGTCTATACTTTAAATGTTCCTTACACTAGTCCTTCTAAAGCACTGACTCTACTATTTTAATACTAACCCTAAAGTACATAATAAAGAGTTTAGAATGTACAGACTTAATGACCATAAAATCAGCTTATTATAGACTAAAATGTTTATATATAGACACATATATATTAACATGGATAAAGCAGAGCCAAAAATTATTTTAATGAAATAAAACAAAATGTTAATATACAAAACTGTAACATTTCCTTTTTGCTGTAAGATAAAGATCAATACAGAAACAGTTGCCTGGCTAGCTCAGGTGGTAGAGCATGAGATTCTTAAAAGTTCAACACAGAAACAAAGAAAAGCTAAAGAACAATATCCAGTTTTAAAAAAGCAAATGAAGGAAGTCTTCACATCTCCACTCCATTTTCTTTTTTTTTTCCCTCCACTCCATTTGCATAATCATTATTACCTCTGAAAAAATTATGTAGCCAAAAGAAGTGAGAAGAAATTTTAAAACTAAATTATCAAAGATAATAATGTGCTTTTTTTTTTTTCTTGAGACACAGTCTCACTTTGTCACCGTCAGTAGAGTGCTGTGGCCTGACAGCGTACAGAAACCTCAAACTCTTGGGCTTCAGCAGTTCCCTTCCCTCAAACTCTCAAGTAGTTGTGACTACAGGCACCAGCCACAACACCCAGTTATTTGTTTTACAGACAAGGTCTCGCTCTGGCTCTAGCTGAGGCTGGTCTCAAACTCATGAGCTCAGGCAATCCACCCGCCTCAGCCTCCCAGAGTGCTAGGATTGCAGATGTGAGCCACCACACCTAGGCTGATAATAATGTACTTTAAGCTCAATGATTTTCTTTGAATTCTCTCTTTCTATGATAAACCAGATATGATAGTAAAATGCAAAATAATGTCAAAAACCTAAAAGAAAAAAGACAGTGGTTCTTTTTATTCAATATGGTTTTTAACTTATAATCTCTAATACCTTTTGAAGTTTCTGGTTAATATCTCCTTTGGCTGTAATCTTTACTTGAAATTCTGCTTCATATTCTTCTTCCATGTATCGTCGACGTTTGGACTGTACATTGTCCATGTCCTCTGATTTAGATCGTTTTCTTCTAAAAAACTCACCTGAGAACAAAGATCACTAAGATCAGTCAGATATTCTCGTTATACACCTTAATGCCTATTATCCATCCACAACAAAATATTACTTCAATCTATTACACCAGCATGTTCAATAAATTATTTTGCAAATTGTTTTTGAGATCAGAAAAATAGCTTTTAGCTTTAAATTTGAAATGATTTCAGGCTCAGCGTCTAGGGCACCAGCCACATACACTGGAGCTGGTGGGTTTGAACCCAGCCTGGGCCTGCCAAACGACAACGATAACTACAACCAAAAAAATAGCCGGGCATTGTGGCGGGTGCCTGCAGTCCCAGCTACGTGGGAGGCTGAGGCAAGAGAATTGCTTAAGCCCAAGAGTTGGAGGGTGCTGTGAGCTGTGACGCCATTGCACTCTACCAAAGGCAACATCGTGAGACTGCCTCAAAAAATAAAAAAATAAAAATAAGAATAAAAAAACTTGAAATGATTTCAATATGCTAAATAAGAACCTTCCAAATGGCTCAGTGCCCATAGCTCAGTGGTTAGGGCGCCAGCCACATACACCAAGGCTGGAGGGTTCAAACCCTGCCTGGGCCTCCTA
Organism: Perodicticus potto; assembly: GCA_963574655.1. NCBI lineage: Eukaryota > Metazoa > Chordata > Mammalia > Primates > Lorisidae > Perodicticus > Perodicticus potto. The sequence continues at coordinate 20,895 of CAUYRH010038955.1, read as the reverse complement.
AACAACAATGATAACTGCAACAAAAAATAGCTGGGTGTTATGGCAGGCACCTGTAGTCCCAGCTACTTGGGAGGCTGAGGCAAGAGAATCGCTTAAGCCCAAGAGTTTGAGGTTGCTGTGAGCTGTGACCCCATGGCAATCAACCGAGAGCAACATAGCGAAACTCTGTCTCAACAACAACAAAAAAGAACCTCCCAATGGTTAAAAAAATATACACCATGAACATAGAACATTATTTCCTTGAAAAATCTTCATATTAAAATGAAGAACTAACAAATGTGTCATGCAGAAGGTAAAAAAAGAAAAATCTCATATTTATTCCTTTAACTAAATTTCATAATGCATGTGAACCTTCTGACAAAATATTTGTTCTGTCACAGATTTCTATTCTCAACATATTCACATACATAGACAATAATAAAATCATAATAAAACTAATGTCACTTGATTTTATTGTATTTAGATATTGAAAAAGATACTAGATAAAATTTGAAATAGAATTGTTCTAAGGGAAGGTCTTTGAATATACATTATCAAATAATTATAATGATATAATTATTGTATCATTATCAATTGATAATGAATAATTATCAAAATTATTAATATTCAAGAGATCACTGGCATTTTTTCAATATCCAAAATAATTAAAATCCTAAAATCTCCACTTTTTAAAATGCTGTTATGTGTCTATTACGTATCCCCCTCTATCTCACTCTGTATCCCTATATATGTGCCTATTTTGTTAAATCTAGTTTTATTCTACAATTTCTCTTATATAATCACAACATCCATGGTCATACATTGAAAGTATGACAGGTAGAATTACAGAACCCAAGTTTCCTGACTTATAGTCCAACCTTTCTATAAACCAGTAACACTTAGCCTATCATTTCCCCTTCCCAAGAAAGCTTAAGAACCTTAAGTATATTGAAATACATTACTTCCAATTCACTTATATCAGCCCAGACAAAATTCTTGTAGTCCCATTCTAAACATAAATAAAACAACTTCTCCAGGCACTTATTGTATTTTAAGATAAATCTTTCTTATGGAACATTAAAAAACATAAATTAAAAAAAAAATAAAGTGTATGAATTAATAATTTCAGAGATTTCCTGAGTTAGCCATCAACAAAACGATTTGACTGTGACTTACTCAAATTGCAAAAGTTTACAATCATTTCATGGGCAGAAAAGGACATTCCATGGTCCTAAATACAGAAATAACAAATTATTATTTTTCAAACTAGTTCAAGTTTGCTTATATGTGCATACTTCTCTCAGAAGGTCTTTCATCTTCCTCATGTATTACTTGCTCTTCTTCCTCAGGTTTGCTGTCCTTTTCATTAGTTTCTACTCCTGTAACAAATAGAAAAAAAGGAATCTTACTTGACTAGGATTCATAACAATTCGTTAATTTACATTTTTGGTCACTATCCAGCTATCAAACTAATCTTTCATGAAATGAACCGTCCCAAAAAGTAAAATTGGGAGGGGGGGAGGAATAGAAGCAGAAACTGGTAGAAATGAATGACCAAGTCCACATTCAACTGTTCTACAATTTGTAATAAATTCAACATGAAAAAAAGATAGTATAGATTTTAGAATAAGGAATCCTCTTAGTAACTTTCTGTCACTAACAAGATTAATCAAATGAGAAAGCATTTAGATTCCTTTACATTTAACTACTAAAACTAAAATAATGGCTGCGACAAAGATAAAAAAAAAAAAAAATTCCAAGTATTTGCAAATTCAAAATACCTATTATTTTGACCAGACAAGTTGAATGGACAACTCCATAAATAAGGAATGGAAAAGCTATCCTACATATAATAAAAACTTTACTTAGCAATAATAGTGCCAATAATTGAACTAAAACTTGACATTATTACTTCACAGCCTTAATATAATCTTATATTATAAACAGTATTTTTTGCCATAATACAGAAGTGGAAAGTAACATTTACAAAGGTTAAGTAATTTTCACAAGAAGCACATAATATGTAAGAAAGAATGCTACCAAAAAGGACAGCTAAAAATGCCTATGGAATTATAACAACTAAAATCCAGAGGTACCAGAAATGGCCTTTGGTTCATCAATTTGTCTCCTCAATTAACTTAATCATTAAATGGGAGACAATTGGGCTTTAATAAATCGCTAATATGTTTGGACTTCTATTTTTTAATAAGGTATATTGTACTATATAAAGACTTTGATATGACATTTCTTCTCCAAACAATCAGAGTTTTAATGACAAGAGCCCGGTAATAGAAGTCAAGGTTAAAAAAAATTTAAAAGATCTTTCAGGTGAAAATAGGTAGAGACAAGGATAACTGATGAACCTAGTAAAGTTCTGTATTTTATTCACATCAAGATAAAACAAAAAAGCTAGCACAGTACATAAAAATTACCAAAACTATTTTTGAACTTTAAAATAATTATTAGAAAATTAACTTTCCATTTACTGCTATTTGCTCATTATAAACCTTTAAGATCTCATCTCTCAATCCAACTTCCAATGATATAAAAATGTGTTTTTGCTTTCATGTAGATAGACCACAAACTCATTGCAACCTATTTTTTCTCTGTATTTTTTTCTGTATCATCCTGATTTTAACACTGAAAGTTCCGTTATTCCTGAGCTTCCTAGGCCCCAGAGCTTCCAGAGACACAGAGTAATTGGGTTACTTGAGATAAAAGGTTTACACAGTCTTTATTAAGCAAATCCTCACTTCACCCAAAGCACAAAATTAGCCATGGCTCCAATTTAGGTAACTAACTGCAAGCCATAGATAGCATCCAGAACACAGTAAATTGGGCTGGTTTGATTTACCTCTTTCAGGCATATGTTAGTTCACTATTTTCTTACACATAGTCAAGTTTAGCTTGAAATTCCTTCATTTTACTCAAAACTTCCTGTCACCCAATTTCCATTATCTAGATATACCTGGAAGATATTACTGGATTCTCAATACCTAAACAAAAACACTCATGGGATTTTAGAATAGATTCACAATATTTAAATTGATGCTAGAGTTTTATGTAATACAAAAAACTTGGGGTAAGAAAAATGGTATTAATGGATTCTACCAAGAGGGATGAGGCCCTATATTTCTTTAAATTTTTCACCCATAAAGCGTCTAGAGAATCTGAGAGTGGGCCCCCTTCAACTCAGCATAATCAAAAGTCCTCATACATAAACAATTTTATATATAATTTCAGGTAGTGCTTAGAACTCTTGAAACTCATCCAAATACTTAGATTAAGAATGTCTTTTCTAGAATCTGTCCTTATTCACAGATAAGTCTCTGTTATAATTCCTCTGGTCTTTTAGAATATAGCTTCATCACAAGTTGGCAAGTTTTCATAGTTCTATATGTTTTTTCCTTTCAATCATACTATTCTTTTTAACATAAGAGGCAGGTGTCAGATCTTATAATTTTGGAAACCCTAAAAACTTTGAGAAATAAGTGATGCAAATTAGATGTTCAATACCTAGCTCATGATGACTGCTACCTTTTTTTTTAAGCTTTGACAAGAGAAGTTTTATTTAAGAACAAAGAGAAAGCTTAAGAGCACTTCCAAAGAGAGTTGGAAGTGTACCCCTCCTGAATTAGAAGAGGTAAGGGAGACCTATTATCTTTAATAAGATTCCATTAAGTAAAGGTAGAAAAGTATAATTGTAAAGGATTACAGAATTTGTATTATTAAACTTATAATTTCTTTATTTTCATAATTAAACCTTGTAGAACTTTATCCCAAGCAAACACAGACAAAAAGCGTTGCCTTATATTAGGGCAGTTAGAAAACTTTTTTTGTAAATGGCCAAAAAAATAAGTATTTTCAGTAAGCCATTTGTCCTCTGACATAACTACTTAATTCTACACTCATGGAAGCAATTGGCAATAAACAACATATAGTAATTAAACAAAAGATCATTGTTATGTTCTAATTAAACTTTACTTACTTAAACAAATGGGGCCCATAGACCCATAGTATACCTTAAATTACTGATTCCATGAATATATTTAAAACAGACTCGGTGCCTGTAGCTCAGTGGTTAGGGTACCGGGACTGGCAGGTTCAAACCCAGCCCGGGTCTGCTAACAACAAAAACTAGCCGGGCGTTGTGGCAGACACCTATAGTCCCAGCTACTCAGAGAGCTGAGGCAAGAGAATCGCTTAAGCCCAAGAGTTTGAGGTTGCTGTGAGCAATGATGTCATGGCACTGTACCGAGGGCAAAATAGTGACACTCTGTCAAAGAAAATATTTAAAATGAAACAAATTCCTAAGACTAATTAAAAATAACATATCCATTAGAAAAATGGGCAAAAGGCGGTGCCAATAGATTAATGGGTAGGGCGCCGGCCACATACACCAAGCCTGGCAAGTTCAAACTCAGCCTGGACCAGCTAAACAACAATCACAACTGCAACAAAAAAACAGCTGGGGGTTGTGGCGGGTAGCTGTAGTCCCAGCTACTTGGGAGGCTGAGGCAAGAGAATCGCTTAAGCCCAAGAGGGCTTAAGGTTTGAGGTTGCTATGAGCTGTGATGCCACAGCACTCTACTGAGGGTGACATAGTGAAACTCTGTCTCAAAAAAAAAAAAAAAAGAAAGGGCTCAGTGCCTGTGGCTCAAGCAGCTAAGGCACCAGCCACATACACCTGAGCTGGCAGGTTTGAATTCAGCCCGGGCCCGCCAAACAACAATGATGGCTGCAACCAAAAAAATAGCCAGGTGTTATGGCGGGCGCCTGTAGTCCCAACTACTTGGGAAGCTGAGGCAGGAGAATCGCTTGAGCACAGGAGTTGGACGTTGCTGTGAGCTGTGATGCCATGGCACTCTACCCAGGGCGACAGCTTGAGGCTCTGTCTCAAAAAAAAAAGAAAGAAAGAAAAGAAAAATGAGCGAAAGATATGAAAAGAAAATTCATAGATAAGAGACTACAATAGACCAGTAAACACATAAAGATTCTCAACCTCACAGACATATCAAAAAAATGTGGCACGACTGGAAATGTGATTCTTCCAGAAATTTAAGTATTATTTAACCAATACAAAGCTGCAAATAATATCTTCCATGTAAATTGTTCGGCTAGTTGTTCAAATAAAACTCAGAGACAAAGTTACATTTTATTATTTCGAATTCTCCCTCCCCCCCAATTCTCTCCGAAATCCAAAATCAGGCTTTTCTCTGTGTGTTTATGTGTGTATGCGTGTGTGCGTGTGCGTTTGAGACAGAGCCTCACTCTATATCCTTAAATAGTGTGTCATGGCGTCATGTTCACAGCAATGTCAAACTCTTGGGCTTAAGAGATCCTCTTGCCTCAACCTCCTGTAGGTGAGGCTACAGGCACCCACCACTATGCCTGGCTAGTTTTTCTTATTTTTAGTAGAGATGGGGTCTTGCTCTTCCTCAGGCTGGTCTGGAATTCCTAAGCTCAAGCAATCTACTTGCCTCAGCCTCCCAGAGTGTTAGGATTACAGACATGATGGAATGGAAATCAGGCTTTCCATTCTATCATTCACCAGAATTGCCTCTTGTCCAAGTTACCCACGTTTCTCGATTGTCAAAAATTTCTCTTCCACCTTACTCAATTGCATAGTAACAGTGAACAGTTCATTACTTCTTCCTCAAAACAGTCTCTTTATTTGGCTTCTGGAATACCAAAATGTCTTAGGTTTCTTCCTACCTCAATGGCTATTCTCAGTCTTCATTGATGGTTCTTTCTTACCTCCTCAACCTCCAAATACATGGAATGCCAACTGCATTTTTTTCTCTTCTCCAATTATACGTCTTCTGTCTGAGGTGATTTCATCCAGTCACCTGACTTCAACTAATGTCTATGTGCTACCTACTCCTAAATATTTCTATATAATTCAAGCCACTGTTACAAAATTCAGAGTTACAGATGTAACTTGGGCTATTAGCAGTCATTAGAAACTTACCTTTCTCCTATATTCCTCCTTCCAAAACCTGCTTGATCTTTGGTCTCCTGTAACTCTAAAAAGAAAAATCTGCACCAGTGTATACATATATCTTAACAAGCGAAGCCAAAGGAACAAGAGAAGCCTAAATAACAGCTAAATATAAATGAGTTGAGATGATAGAGAATTTTAGCTCAATACAAAAAACAGTGACAACAACTTATCAGTACCTTTTAATCAAGTAAATCAAGCCAATTCTACCACTACTAACCTAAAGCAGAACTAAAAGGAAATCTTGAATTCTACTCCTATGCAATTATCTTTATTAGCCTCATTTTCATCTTCATCCTATTTATCTTAAAGATTCAATGAACGGGAGAAAAAAAAAATTCAACCATATTTTTTTTTAAATCTGAAATAAAATCCATAGGAATTTGTGTCAGAGTTTAATGTAAAATCTGATTTATTCTAAAAAAATACTTTTCTCCTCAATCTTACAAAAAAAGTTATATTTTTATAAAAGCAAATAGAGGAAGTCTATCCCTATTTCTCCATAACAAATAAAATAAAAAGGAGAGGAAAAGTAAGCCCAAAGGGTAAGGAGAATCTCAAGAGGAAGGGATGATTACTAAGAGGCCTTCCAAGTATGAGAGAATAGGTAGGACAAAGAAAAAATTACCTGGATTTAACAACATTAGCATCAACGTCACTTGACTGACAACTGGGTTGGAGGTGGGGGAACAATGGCAAGGGAGAAATCAAATTCTAATTAAGTTGAAGCATTAATAGAAGAAATGGTGCTAGCTTTGTTACTATAACTTGAAGAATGGTTCTGCAAGAGTAGCTATGGGAAACTGTATGGTATGGTGAGTATATGAAAGTTATGACTAATAGTCCTAGTACTGTCTGAACTTTCCCAGAGAGAGAAGTCCTTATTTTGCTAGCTTTCTTAAACAGATTATGATTTTAATCATTTAGTGAATATCAGTTATTATATATTACTATGTCACAATTCAATAGTGTCTTCAGACCTATTAAAGTATACTTTTTTTAGTCCTTTCTTACTTTTGTAAAATTAAAACTGCTTTTCTATTTGCTTTCTGATATGTAGTAACTATCATTACTTTCTGTTGTTGCTTGTCTGATATGTAGTATCTTTCATTATTTTATGTTGTTGCTCGTACACATCATAATAAATTTGCTAAGTAAGCTAAGAAACTGCCCCAAAAAATAGGGTTTTGATGTTTTTCTATCAGCACACACATAAATGTTTAGCAGTTAGAAGAACCAGGACTGAAACCAGACTTAAGTACTTCAGCAAGTTATACCACATTCTGAGGACATTACAAATTGGTCAAGATAGGCTAGGGCTCATGCCTGTAATCTTAGCACTTGGAGAGGCCAAAGCAGGAAGATCACTTGAGGCCAGGAGTTTGAGATCAGCCTAAGCATGAGTGAGCCCATCTCTTCCACAAAGTGGAAAAATTATGCCTGTAGTCCCAGCTACTCTGGCAGCTGAGGCAGCAGAATCACTTAAGCCCAGGAGTCCAAGGCTGTAGTGAGCTATGATGAAACCACTGTATTGCAGCCTCAGGAAAAGAGACTCTGCCTCAAAAAAGGTCAAGACTACAAAAACTGATTAAAGCAATACCTTATTAAATGCACAACAACAAAAGACATGCAACAGATTCTGCTGTCATATAAAGAGAATAAAGTACAATTTAAGAACCAAGAAATCATTCTCAAAACCACAGTACACAAAATTTTCTTCCGAGGAGAAAAAGATTCAAAATAAAACTTTAGTTACCAGCTAAGAAATGAAAGCTATCATCAAATTTACTATGCTAACAGCATACCATCAGATGAAACTAAAGGCAAGTAACCAAAAATAATCCCAATTTTGGGTTATCAAAGAATATAACAAAGATGGCTTAATATTCATCTCAAGTTAATATTCATCTTTCTGTACTTAATAGCACAGTGTGGGATGGTCTCCAATGGCAAGGTTCTGACACAAAGGTAAACTGTGTAAACTCACTAAATCATAAGCTGCAATTTGTTATGATTTTCCCATACAGAGGACCATAATAAGGCTTGCTCCAGTGCCATATTCTGTACAAAAATTTGCAGTGAAATTCACCCTAAACCTATTGACTTTCCAAATATTTATTGAATGAATGAGTGAAGTCCACCCCACACAATTACCTATTATCTTTTCAAACTGTAAATTTCATCATATTCTCCTCTGCTTGAAATCTTTCAATGGCTCACTAGTGCCAGCATAATGCTTTGGCACTGTAACCTAGTCCCCTGTTATAATACTTCTCTTACATCATCGATTATTCATTCAAGTTACAAATACTTACCAGGCACATATTGCATGCCATCTACTGTTTTGGCCTGATGATGGTGGCTCAGAGCAAGGGTGGTAACAATTACGAATTAAATTCTAGATCTATTCTGGAGATAATACCAAAAGGAAAGAAAAAATAATAATGATTCTTCCCTGGTGTTCTAGTGGCTAGGAAAAGTACAAAGAATGATTCTAAAGTTTCTGGCCTGAGCAATCAGGATGCAGCTACTACCACAAGGAAATCAGATTCATTAAAAGCCTGAGCTAGCAGAGAGAGGGAAGGAGCGAGGGGGCTAGGGTCTTGGTGTGTGCCACACCTTTTGGGGGCAAAACATGATTGTAAGAGGGTCTTTACCCATCAAATGCAATCAGTGTAACATGGTTTCTTGTACCCTCAATTAATCCCCAACAATAAAAAAAAAAGCCTGAGCTTTACAAATAATAAAGGCAAAGCTTTCCTGAATACATCCTGTGTGCTCTTAAAGTTACCTTTCTCTCCTCTGCCAGAGCACCAAACATTATCATTTGTATTCACAGCTTTGTATTTAATGACCTGTGATTTAGTTTTTGTGTGTATCCTGAGAACAAGTACTGAATTCTAACTTCAGATCTCTAGAACCAAGAAAGGCCTGAACTGTCTCTCTATATAAGTTTAGTTGAATATTATTTAGAAATAAAATGTCATCATTTAATTGAAAAAAAAATAAAAATTCTACACAGTGCCTGTGGCTCAGTGAGTAGGGCACCGGCCCCCTATACTGAGGGTGGGCCAAATTACAACAAAAAAATAGCCAGGCATTGTTGCGGGCACCTATAGTCCCAGCTACTCAGGAGGCTGAGGCAAGAGAATCGCCTAAGCCCAAGAGCTGGAAGTTGCTGTGAGCTATGATGCCACAGCACTCCATCAAGGGCAACACAGTGAGACTGTCTCAAAAAAAAAAAAAGAAAAAAGAAAAATTTCTACCTCCAAAAGCTGGTGTGACATACTGGGGAAGAAATTTTTCTTTCTCCTGGCTTTGCCTCCATTTGTTTTGTTTTTTTTACTCTTTCAACAAAGTAGAAAACACATGCAGTGTTTATTAACAAGGAAACTCTTCTCACAGATGTCTAAATCTGAGACAATGTGATACAATGGGAACAGAAAGGTACTAAGGCCAGTCTGAGGAAACCTGAGAAGGTTTCAGGAAGGAATGATGTTTTTGAGTACGACCATGAAAGCAAAGAATTTGTCTCATTCTCTTCTTCTTTGCGATAATCAAACATACGGGACAGGTAAGTATTAAACAAATCATTCAGTTTATATACCTTTTACATAAGGAGTCTGGAATTAACCTAGAAGTAACAGGGATCTAAAAGAGCAGGACAATCAAGTATAAGAATTGAGTTATAGGGAGATCATTTGGAAGATGAGAAGGAAGAAAGCAGGTTAGGTAGAATCAAGAGGACTGAGAAAGCAAATGGGTAAAATCTTTATTGAATAGATAATCAAGCTTTAAGTTATGTGTCTTACAACAATGGTGGTGTCATTCCCTGGACACAGAATATTAAAGAGTTAAGATTTCACTGGAAAATTAATTGAAAATACAATTTGTTACTTGAAACAAAGTAGCTGGCTTTTAGAGTTTAAATTATTTGTTCACTAAGCGACCTCAACAAAGAACAATCACTAGGCCTCTGACTTAGCTAATTCAGCGTTATAGAGGTCCATTTTTATCTCTGTTACCTGACTGTAAGGGACATATTTTCTACTTATTTTATCTCCCTTTTTAGCACTTAGCACATGCTGCTCACAGAATAGGTACTTCTTAAGTCTGAATTACATTAAGAATCTATGAAATTAGATTCTTCTTTAGAGTCACCAACATTCTCAACTTTCTCTACAACTACATTTAAAACTTTGTAATAATGTTTTATTAGACAATTCATTAAAGTTAATAAAAATATTTAAAATTTAAACAATATGCTAACCTGGAGAGCATGTCTCATGCCGTGATATAACTTCAGACTCATCTTTTTCACCCGAAACATCCTCTTCATCAGAGAGGACCAAAAAGGCTTCTTTTGGCAAACTCTCACTACTTTCTTGTTTAGATGGTGAACCAAAAGAACCTTCCATTTTCTCTTCCAAATCTGGATTTGTCTCATCAATTGGAAGGAGAGTAAGTTCATCCTCAGCAGGTGCAAGCTTTTCCAAAATAGGAATGATTTCATCCGTTTCCATAGAATCTGTATTTTCTAAGATATTCTCATTTTGGGCATCTTTTGTAACACTTTCACTAACGGTTTCTACAAGGTCTGCAGAATTTTTATCTTCATTCTTTTCACCTTGATTAACTTCCATACTGCTTGATATGCACTCTTCTCCAAGAGCGAGCTCTGTAATAGTATCTTCCTCTACCTTCTTTTCTTTTTCAGGAGGTAGATCTGAACAAATAACTGTATCATCTTTTTCTGGAGTTTCTTCATTAGCATCAACATTACTATCAGCTTTACTTTTTTCATCAGTTGAGTCCTTACTTTGAACTTGCTCTAACTTTTCATCATGCCCATTTTTTTCAATAAAATCATCTTTATTGCTACTTGATTCTACATTGACAGTTTCAGGAACTGGTTCACAAGCTGACATAGAACTTGGTTCAAAGGTGGGATGGAAGGCCGATTCAGAAGTCATTTCACCAGTGGCCACATCATTAGAGGCAGTGTCACCAGAGGCCAGATCACCAGAGGCCAGATCACCAGAGGCTAGATCACCAGAGGCCAGATCACCAGGGGCCAGATCACCAGGGGCCAGATCAGCAGGGGCCAGATCACCAGAAGCCAGATCACTAGAGGTCAAATCACAGGAGGCCGAATCACCAGGGGCTGGTGCTCTAGACCCCTGATCAACAGAGGCCAATGACCCAGGGGCTGGATCACCAGAGCTCATATCATCACAGGCACAATCACTAGAGACTGGTTCACCAGAGGCATCACCAGAAGTGGCATCACCAGTGGTGGCATCACCAGAGGTGGCATCATCAGAGGCATCACCACCAGAGGCAGAATCACCAGAAGCAGCATCACTAGAGGCAGTGTCACCAGAGAAGGAATCACCAGAGGTGGGATCAACAGTGGAGTGATCACCAGAGGTGGGATCACCAGAAGAGCAATCACTAGAGGTGAGATCACCAGACATGAGATCATCAGAGACCAGTACTCTGGAGGCTAGATCTCCAGCGGCCAGATCACCAGGGGCTGGATCTCCAGAAGATAATTCAGCAGTCATGTTAGACACTGGTTCAGGAGATACACTATTAGGAGATGAAGGTTCACAATTTAAATTGTCATCCTGCTTGTTTTTTGCATTAACATTTAGAATACAGGGTGTTTCTTTCCATTCTGTTTTACTATCTTCAGGGTCGAAACAAATCTCTTCAATGCCATTCACCTCTTCCTTGTCTTTAATACAATCTATATTTTCCAAAGGTGAGGCTGGGTCCAAATCTCCATTTTCATGGTTGCCATTTAACAGCTTGACATCAGTTTTCAAAAGGTCTTCTTTTACTTTGTACACTGCTTCAAGTTGTTGACGATCACTTACTCTCATCGTTTTTCGAGCTTTAAAGATTTTTTTCTGAGGTTCTTCTATACTATCCATTGTGAATCTTTAAAAAAAGAGAGAAAGAGAGTTTAACAATTAAAACAGAAGCTACCTAACTGTAAACTTACAGCAAATTTATCTTCTAAGAGAAACAAGTAGCATACTTCATATAATTTTTTAATAGACATTTCATTAGGAATCTCTTTACTCATTGTTATCTGTGGGATTTTTCTTTTGTTTTGTTTCGTTTTTACTTCAGATTAATATGAAGATGCAGACAATTAGGTTTCCACATAATTTTTAAATAAAGACATACAGAAAACTAATAATCTGGAGAAAGAGGAGAAGGAAGGGGGGAAAAGTGAGGAGGGAAATGGGTGTGCTCCCACTTAAAGTGCACAATATGGGGGTATAAGGTACATCTCCTGGGGGGACACAACTACAACAGGAACTATACCTAACAAATGCCAACATTGTAACCTAAGTCTTTATACTCTCAAATTAATCTAAAAAAAAACTCTTGATTCTCCTTGCTGTGTATTAATGTTCACATTTACTGGATTTATGTAATACAAATTCAATAATGGCTACAGTCTATACTAGAAAATCAAATACCTGCAAATATTTGGAATCAAGGAACTAATTTTTGGCCAGGTACAGTGATTCACACCTTTACCTAGCACTTTGTTAGGCTGAGGCAGGAGAAATGCTTGAGGCCAGGTGTTTGAGGCTGCAGTGTGCAATGATCATGCCACTGTGCTCTAGACAGGCCAACAGAGTGAGACCTTGTTTCCAAAAAAGAAGAAGAAAATGAAAAAGAAAACTAAAAGTATGAAGATAACATTTGCAACCAGGCATATCTAGACTGACTGACTGTAAACATGTATTAACTAACAGATCAACAAGAAAATGAAAACAGGGTGGCGTCTATGGCTCAGTGAGTGTGGTGCTGGCCCCAAATACCAAGGGTGGCAGGTTCGAACCCGGCCCCAGCCAAACTGCAACAAAAAAATAGCCAGGCTTTGTGGCAGGCACCTGTGGTCCCAGCTACTTGGGAGGCTGAGGCAGAAGAATCACCTAAGCCCAGGAGTTGGAGGTTGCTGTGAACTATGTGATGCCACGGCACTCTAACGAGGGTGATAAAGTGAGACTCTGTCTCTACAAAAAAAAAAAAAAAGAGAGAGAGAAAAGAGAAGAAAATGAAAACAACTCACAATGAGAGAAAATATTTGCAAATCATACCTGATAAGAGACTTGCATCTAAAATATATTTTAAAAGTTACATTTCAATCAATTAAATTAAATAACCCAGTTTTAAAATGAGCAAAGGACTTCAATGGACATTTCCACATACAGGCCACGAAGCCAATGGTACATAAGTAATAAAATATTCTCAGTCATCAGGGAAATGCAAATCAAAACCACTCTGAGGTAACACTTCACACAGCTATATTAGGATAGCTATAATCAAAGAGAATAATGAATGTTAGCAAAGATGTGGAGAAACTAGAACGTTCATGAAAGGCAGTTGGGATTGTAAAATGGTGCAGCTGCTTTCGGAAACAGTCATACTGTTCCTTAACAACTTTAACATAGAGTGCCATAAGAACCAGCAATTTCGCTCTGAGCTATATACCCAACAGAAATAAAAATATATGTGTTGATATAAAAACTCATAAACAAATGCTCACAGAAGTGATATTCAAAATGGCCAAAAATGGTAAACAACCCAAATGTCCAGAAACTGATGAATGGATAAATAAAATGTGGTACATCCACACAATGGAATATCATTCAACCACAGAAAGGAACAATGCATTGATACATGCTACAAAAAGAATGAACCTTAAAAACATGCTGAGTGAAAGAAGCCAGTTATAAAACAAAAGTCACATACTGAATGATTCCATTTATATGAAATGTCCAGAGTAGACCAAATCTATAGAGACAAGACTGATTGGCTAGGTTTTAAGGGTTTGGGTGGAAATGAGGAGTTGATTGCTAAAGGATATAGAATTTCTTTATGGGGTGATGAAAGTGTTCTAACATTGATTGTGGTGATGATTACACAACTGTGAATATGCTAAAAACTGAATTATACATTTTAAATAGGTAAATTATATGTATGTATCTCAGTAAAGCTGTTACAAAAAAGAAGAAAAGAAAGGTTAAAAAACATATTTCAATGTGTTCTCTTTTTTGCTAAGTTTTGCTACAACTGTATTAATTCTATTTATTTGTCAAAGAATGAACTCTTGGTAACATTTCTCAGTTTTACATCTGCTTTGCAGTTTCAGTGATTACTCCTCTAATACTTATTTTATCCCTTTTTTTCTTTGTTTGAAAGGGTCTAATTTGTCACCTTTTTCCTGGAGATTCAAATTTAATCCTTATTTTTCAATCTTTCCTCTTTTGGAATATGTGCATATAAAGCTATAAATTTTCCTCTGAGAGCTACTTTAGTTGCATCTCATATTTTAATGTACCATATTTTCATTATTATTATGTAAAAATATTTTCAAATTTCCATTGTGATTTCTTCTTTTATCTGTAGTTATTTAGAAGTGTGTTTCTTTAAAAGGTAATACATTATGACCAAGTGAAGCTCATTAAAAAATAATAATAATAAGGTTGGTTTCACATCCAAATTTAAGCCAACATCTATCATGAGAATGTCGTAAAGTATTCTGGCCTTATTTCATCCCCATCAGTGTGCCCAAATGATAAGTTTTGCCTAAACTGAATGAATGTCTGACACATTCATTTATTATTATTACTGGCTGTGCAGACTCCCTACTCAAAAAAAGATATATATCGGAGTCCTAGGCCACAGTACCTCAGAATATGACCTTATTTGGGTAGGACTTTTACAAAGGTAATCAAGTTAAAATAAAGTTATTAGGGTGGGCCCTAATCTAATCTGATTGGTATCCTTATGAAAAGCTGAGAATCTGGACATAGATAGATACGTGAAGAGTGGAATCATGCTGCCATTAAGTAAAGGAACTAACAGAAGCTAGGAAGAGGCCTGAAATAGATTTTGCCTTAGCACCTTCACAGGAAGCACTGCCCTGACAATACCCTAATTTAGAACTTCTAGACTCCGAACTGGGAGACAATAAATGTCTGTTTTTAAGCAACAGAATAGATAAATTTTTTAAAGAATCAAGCAATTTAATTCACCGTAAAACAGAAGGGGAATATAAAGGAACAAAAGACACTGAACATTTACTTGATAAAATTCAACACTGACTCATAATTAAAACTGTCAGGAAACTAAGAACAGAAAGAAACTTAATCAAATCTAATAAAGTTTATCTACAAAGAAAACTATATATATCATATTTAATGGTGAAACAAGACCAGAACCAAAACAAGGAAATTCTCTGTTACTATTTCCATGGTATCACCTGATCAATGCAATAAAGGCAAGCAAAAGAACATAGTGAATTGGGCCTGGAAAAAGACAATGTCATCCTTAGATAGTAGAATAAGACACACGTTCTTTAAGAACTAAGATATATAGGACTTAAGAATACTGGTTTCACAGTGGATGTTCACCATCATGAATAGGAATGATAGAATACACTTGATTTGGCCTTAGAAAGAAAAAGCAGCCCCTAATGTCTGGGTTTAACTGACATAGCTAAGGCTCAATGTTGTTAAAATTTAATCTGATGCTGACAGCTAAGCCAGGTTGTTCTCCTGTTGGACACAGAAACAGAACATTAAAGTCAGACAAGGTCACTTTACAACCCAGAAAATACCAAATATCCCCATCTTACTAAGTGACTTATATATATATATAACTTTGGACTAGTCATTCTTTTGGACTTTGACTTTATAATATCCACAGTTCTTAGATGTTGTATGAACAGTTGGCACCAGTTGCTGCATTAACATTAAGCATTCCTAAAATTTTTTTCCTAACTTTCAGCAACCCAATTAAGAAGATGAACTCCAGGGCAGTGCCTGTGGCTCAAAAGAGTAGGGCGCCGGGCCCCATGTACCAGAGATGGTGGGTTCAAACCCAGCTCCGGCCAAAAACTGCAAAAAAAAAAAAAAAGAAGAAGAAGATGAACTCCAGTGTTATGGCTCTTTTAGAATTTGTCTAGCAGCATTTCCTGTCCTCACCACAAGACCACATCATGGAAAAAAAAAGAAAAAAAAAAAAAAAAAAGAACATGAACTCTAGAGATTGTGGACAGATTCCTAGATTTGAATTCCAACTTTTACAGGTACTTAACTTTGTGACAGTAGCAAACTAGGCAAACTATGTAATGTCAATTTCTTAGTTTCAGCTACTTTAAAAGGGCAATAACATTGGTACCTGTCACAGAGTCTGTGGTGAGGATTAACAGAGATTATATATGTTAAGCACTTAGAATGTTGTTAATCACTCAATAAATGTTATCATTATCCATGTATATTCAAGATAATGTTTTTAGGCATAAAGATAAAGAGTATGAGACAAATTTTCTCTTAAATACTTTTGGTATTTCATATATGAATTGGAAAATCTAACATGTAAACGTCACATATAATATTACATCGCCATCATCAAATAACAATTATTTATACTCCAAGGCAAACTGGTTTTATCAGTAAAGTTGTCATTAAATTCAGTAATCATAAAATACTGTACAAAGAATTACAAAATAACTACCATCTATACCCACAAGGGAGCACACTACAGCCATTTACCAGATCTTTTACAGGTTCTAAGAGTAATGAAAAACAGACAAAGCAATAAGGAAGTAGCACAAACAACCAGTTCTAACTAGCTCAGGCATATCTGTGCAACCAATCAGCAGTCTGCTTTTAGAAATCTATTTTGCATAAGCAAAGCACATTTAAGAAAGATACACATTAGAGAAGGGTATATTACCTGCAAACAAATCTCCATGGCTGTACTACCAGAACGAAATATTTAATACTGCCATCTGGGACTACAATGCAATTCATGAAACAATTATATAAAATAAATGCCACTTTATTACAAGGCAACATTAGAATTATGGAACTTTCACATGATTGTAATCCAGTTCCACAAGAAAAAAAGCATTTGTGTTTTAGAGCAGAAAATGTCTGCCATATTTAAAAGTAACTGCAAAATATGATGAGCTAATTTCTCCTGAAAGTAATTTTTTCCTGAGGAAAAGAGTTTTAAAAATTGTTTTAAAGTCCCTACTCTATATATGCAGATTAAGAATTTGGGGGGTAAATATTATCACTAATAAAATCTTATCTACAAGAATTTATATTTAACCAGAGAAGGGTTGTATTACCTGCAAATAAGTCTCTATGGCTTGGAAATTTTTTTCAAATTTTTGGTAAATTATTTTTAAAGCCCAATAAGCCTCTTCTTCAAGTGAAAACACTACTTTCTTCTCTGCTACCTTCTCCCTCCACCCACTCCTTCTACTCCTCTTTCTAGCAAAAGAGATCACAGCAATGAAACAACAAAGAGAAGCTGTTATGTCTTAACCTAAAATCTGCCTGCTCAAAAAGCTCAAGAATTTAAGTGGCTGTTCAAAGAGCTGCTCACAAACTCAGCCAATCAGCAGCCAGGATTCTGATTCCTGCCCAGCAACAGGAGACAAGACAATAAGGTCAGAGAAACAGTTTTAAAAAAAAAAAAAAGAAAGAAAAAGAAAGGAAAGAAGAAAGAAAGAAAAGAAAGAAGAAAAACACCTGGATCTACAATACTTCAGTGTGGTTCCTTATCGGAAATAAGTAATCTAGAACACAGCTTACATAAACCCTAAATCCATTTAATATGTATTAAATAAACTATACACATAAATAATATTTAATCTTTTACACTACTTTATCTTGCTTTAATAAATATTCTTGAATGTTTCTAGAAATATAAATTAATTTCCTACCTGGGAAATGAGTCAAACATAGACAATACATAAAAACATATTTTTCTAAACAATGCTAAATACAAGTGTAAATTTCTAAAAAATAAAAAAAAACCATAGCCCTTACATTTATAAAACGTTTATACTAAAATTCCAGCAAGGCTTAAATCTGAATCATTAACAATTATCTTCATACCCACCTACCACTGTTATTACAGATTTCTTATTATAAAAATTAACAGTACCCTGGACCCAAAGGATTTCTAGGGACAGCAATACAAAGTGCTGTGTTACAGAGAAAGTCACAAATTGCATGGTCTCACTCTTAAGTAGGTGCTAAAAAATGTGTAAACATGGACATAAGAACGTGAAAGACAATGAAGACTCAGAATAGTTAGGTGGTGAAGGGAGTTGTGGCTGATAAGAAATTAATGGGTATAAAATCCATTATTCGGACACCCCAAGCCCTGACTTGATCACTTTGCAAACTTGCATGTAACAAAACTGTACTTGTACCCATAACTTTATACAAATAAAGTGTCGTGTTGCCTATTGTACTGAACTTGGTTTAATTCATCCAGTGAAATTAAAATGTCTAATTCTTGACAACCATGTTGAATAGTGTAAGTACAATCAATCAATACATCCTTTTCTCCTTAACTGCCTTTCACAGCCGGTTACAGAAAGGTTGTTATCAGTTGTCTTTTGGAAGCCACAAAATAAATATATGATTATGTAAATTAAGAGAAATTATTCTTATACTATTTTATAGTTCTTTAAGTGTACTATTAAAAAATAAATAGAAAATCTGTGATCAGAATTTTTTTTCTCAAATTCACTACCTATTAACAAGTTTTTATAATAAACCTCATTTTTCTCCTTTATTACAGATGAACCTTGTAATTTTGCAAGCATACCCAAGAGGGAGCTTGCTGCAGCCATACTCTTAGTTATATAATCTCCCCATAGGAAAAATAAATCAACAGCTGCTTCAATGCTTCAGTCCAGTGAGAGAAATGAAATTCAATGTCTGATTGGCTCAAAGCTGCAGTTGTCTAAAACCAATCAGACATCAGCATCACAAATCTTGCCCAGCAACAAAGGAAGCAGATGAGGGCAAGTACTCTACCAAAAATCTAAAGCATATAAAAATAAAGGTAAACAATGAAAATTAAACATATCAGTGATATAATCTCAGATTCTTTGTTTGAAAAACAAGTGTATGGTAGGACTTCGCTGATTAAATAAGCAGGGTCTGTACTGCTTTCCAAGAACAGCCTTAATTAGGTACCAAGATTGTTGGGTCAAAAAGCATACACACATACACATAAACACTATATTAATACAAAGTAATGAATATCTTATGAAATATACTTAAAAACAAAACAAATACTTAAAAAACATCAAGCAAAACCATTTATGTGGATATGACACTTCTGTCTTTGACAAAGTCACTCCAATTATATTCATGCTGTTAAGGGACACCAAATTAACATTTTTCCAAATAATGGAATGCTGAAAATAGTATGTCCCAAATTTTTTTCATTGAATGGTTTAACTAGATATTATTCATTATGACTAAATAATAATGACCTACTCTTAAAAAAATCACTTTATTTTGTGCTTGGCGCCTGTTGTACAGTGGTTAGGGCACCAACCACATACACAGAGGGGGGTGGGTTTGAACCCAGCCTGGGCCAGCTAAGCAACAATGACAACTACAACAGAAAAATAGTCGGGTGTTGTTGCAGGTGCCTCTCAGCTACTTGGGAGGCTGTGACAAGAGAATAGCTTAAGTCCAAGAGTTTGAGGTTGCTGTGAGCTGCGACGCCACGGCCTTCTACCAAAGGTGACATAGTGAGAATCTGTCTCAAAAAAAAAAAACACTTTATTTTGACGATTACAAATCCAACTGTTACTGGATTCTTTATGAACCCTATTCTTAGTTGAAAATTATATTTTACTTGGCACTACTATATTTTCCTTGAGAATTCTGTAATATTCCTGAAAATAAAATCATAAAAAGTATTGTGTTGCCCAATAAATGCTAATAATCTGCATTACAGTTTACTAGTGAACCTGGCAATGCAATGGTTCTCTCACTTTGACACTTATTTGCTCAAATTTAGAACAGAGATTTTTAAATTGTTATCATAAATATAGCTGTCCCTCAGTACCCATGAGGGATTGGTTTCAGGACTCCCCACAGATATCCAAATCTGAAGATGCTCAAGTCCCTTATATAAAATCCTGCAGTATTGGCATATAACATCTGCTCAAATTGTCTTGTATACTTTAAATGATCTCTAAATTACTAATAATCCCTAATACAATGTAAATGATACGTAAATAGTTGTTATATTATACTATTTTATTTTGTTTTTCTGAGACAGAGTAAAACTCTATTGCCCTGGGTGGTGTGTTCTGGCATCATAGCTCACAGCAACTTCAAACTCTTAAGCTGAGCTCTTGCCTCAGCCTCTGCCACATTGCCTGGCTAGTTTTTCTATTTTTAGTTGGAACAGGTCTTGCTCCTGCTCAAGCTGGTGGGCTTTTTTTAATTTGCATTATTTTTTATTGTATTTGCTATGAATCTCTCAATTGACAAAAAAAAAAAACAACTATCATTAGCTATCCTGCCACTTTTAAAAAAATAGTAAGTGGTGAAATCTGTTCCTTATCTACCGGATACTCACAAATTCAATTATTGAGTAAATTCTTGAGTTTTCATAATAAGTGACACCTGATCCCCCACATCATCAACCTATTGATATTAGCATGGATATCAAAGTGTGCAACAGAATATCCCCAAAGCCAAATTTTAAAAAATAATCCTCAACAAAGAAAATAAGAAGTTTGCTATACCAACAATTACTTGAACAAGGTAGGAGCAAATCATGCCCTTGAAATTTTGGTTACATAAAAACCACAACGGTCATTACAGTCTAACTTCTTGTTGCATATACTGCCATGTTTCAAGGAAATTCTAGGGTGGTCCACATGAAAAAAGGCAAAATTGGCTCGGTGCCTGTGGCTCAATGGGCTAAGGCGCCAGCCACGTACACCTGAGCTGGCGGGTTCGAATCCAGCCCGGGCCCGCCAAACAACAATGACGGCTGCAACCAAAAAATGGCCAGGCATTGTGGCGGGCGCCTGTAGTCCCAGC